>JADBJO010000492.1:245000-250000 GCA_016801955.1 Conus betulinus
ACTGAGAACAAGAGCAGGGAATAAGAGAGAGAGAGAGAGAGAGAGAGAGAGAGAGAGAGAGAGAGAGAGAGAAACAGAGAGAAACAGAGAGAAACAGAGAGAGAGAGAGGGGGTGAAAGGAGGGGAGAGAGCGAGGTGGAGCGGGAAGCTGGGTGGGGAGTTGTGAGTTAGGGAGGGTGAGGGGGTGGGAAGGGAAAGGAACGGGGATAAGAAGTGAGCTGAATCTGCTCAACTTGAAGTAATACAGAGCACGGCAAGTTATGGTGCAAGTTACTTTCGGTTGACGAAATTCACCTCATCTCTCTCTCTCTCTCTCTCTCTCTCTCTCTCTCTCTCTCTCTCTCTCTCTCTCTCTCTCTCTCTCTCTCTCTTTTCACTTTTCTCCCTGCACCCATACATCCCCCCCCCATCTTCTCTGTGTTTCTCCGTCAATCCCTGCTCCTGCTCTCTCTCTCTCTCTCTCTCTCTCTCTCTCTCTCTCTCTCTCTCTCTCTCTCTCTCTCTGACTGTACTCTACAGTGTGTTTATTTGTATTGGGGGGGGGGGGGGGGGAACTTGTTTTTAGTAACGCCGCATGCAGACTGCTTCGATCTGCGTTCTTTACCATCCTCTTCTGTGTTCCAGCCTCCGTGGCTCTTTCTCCTGTCATGGTTCCAGAGAGATTTTGTTTTGGGGTTTATTTTGTTGTTGTTTGTTGTTGTTGTTTTTCTTTTTCTAACATTTTTTTTTTCTGTGGTAACAATTTACAACATGCAAACTTCTTCGTAGCCATCTGGTGACTAGGCAGTAAGTGTTCACACTGTACAGAGAGGATACTAGTTGTCCATTCGGCAATATTTGTTTGTCCAAAGATCTATGGCTCTGACACCCCACCCCCCCCCCCCCCCCCCCCCCCACCCCCACCTCCCCACCTCGCCCTTCCAGCCTTGCATTCATTGTTATAAAAAAAAATAAGTGTCTTTCCCCCTTCTTTGTAGTCTGGCGTCGACAAATCAACGAGACTCTGTCGTCACTCACCATGACCTAGTTTCATCTGCCGCGAGGCCGCCAATAGTCTGGCAGGCATGTAATCTATTGAATGTTACTATGCCACTACTCTCATTGTTGTTGGTTTTTAGGTTTTCAGGGCAGAAGCTTTCTTCCCTGGAACATCCCTGGAAAAGTCCTGTGCGGTCGTCTGAGCTGTGATTATGGAATCAGGACTCAAACCTAATGAGTGTGTACTTTTTTTCAGAATTTAAGTTTGTCTCTGCCTTTTAGAAGGCCCGTAGACAATATCTTTTTTTTTTTTTTAATGGTTAAAGCGTGTGCCTGCTGAACTTCCGGTCGTGACGTCGAACCTCTCGTAGGGTCGGATTTTTTTTTTTTTTTTCCGAATTGAAAGCTCCCACTCCACCCAACATCCAACAGTAAATGGGTATCTGATTCAGTTCAAGGAAGGATAAACAGGGTGGATGGAGAGAAATGGGCTCCGGCTCTCATCATGCCATGCCCGAGACACGGTGAACCTCCGACAGTTCACCACTGCCCCTACGCCGGGATAAGCTGTGGGACCTTTAATTTTAACCTTTTCTTCAACATTTTATCTCCCTTAAATACACGCTGCGCACAGAGCTTTGGTCTATCAGCTCATACAAACACCCACACCGCCATTTCCAAGGGAATGAAGTTGATTTCCTAACAAATAACAACGCAGAAGCAACGGCGTTTTGATCTCTTAGATGACGTACGCAACAAAGACAAAAGACATACACAAAGAAAAAATTGATAAATTAACAACGAGGAACGAAAATAACCGACTCACCTAGGGGGGAGGGGTCTCTACACAATGCATGAGAAGTGTGTTGAGAATTATGGTCTCGTGTTGGTTACAGGTTAGGACATGGAACACGTAAGTGACTCATTAGTGTGTGTATGAGTGTGTGCGTGTGCGTGTGCGCGCGCGTATGTGTGTGTGTGTGTGTGCGTGCGTGTGTGTGTGTGTGCGTGCGTGTGTGTGTGTGTGTGTGTGTGTGTAAGGGGGCTGCAAAAAGCAAATGAATAAAAATGGGGGAATTAATCACAAGACAACAATTTCAAAAGAAGTGAGAGAAAGGAAGTAACCAATGAGTCGTTTCTTCATTTGTTAGTAAGAAATGATAGTGATAACGATGATGATCATGACAATGATGATGTTGTTGATGATGATGATTTTGATGATAGAGATGATAATGACGATGATGATAATGATGATAAGGATAATGCTGATGCTGATGATGATGATGATGATGATGATGATGATAACACGTATCACCATTAACGCATCTAAATATGTATGTCATGCGAAACCACTGTCTATAGAACGCAGGTTTCCTGTTTTCTATTCATCATGTTCGTTGTTGTACGTGGTGTCTCTACAGAACGCATGTTATTTAACACATAATTGCTTTGTCGTGTTTTTAAATAAAACGGTTGTGCCCAATCTGATGGCGTACTAATCGTCTCTTGTTAAGCTCATCCAGCCAACCACTCCAAGTCCCACCAGAGGGGGGGGGGGGGGCAGGGGCGTCAGATTAGTCCTATGCTCGATCTGAACGTTGGAATCTCTTTTTAGCTTTTTTTTTCTTTCGAGTAGCAGATATGTTTATCCACTGTGCCACGACTACATGTCTGTATTGAGAAGGGACATACTACAGAAATCCCATGCTATACAGTCACATGCAACACATAAAAAACAGTCACATGCAAACATAAAAAACATAGTACGATCTGTTGAACAGCAGGTTTATCCTATCTCCAGATGCCAAAAAAAAAAAATAATCTAGTCCACCAGAAACATTCTGTCTCCAGACAAATGTTCCAGCTTTCCAGCGTGAACTTGACCACGGCAATCAGTCATGCTAAACGCAGACGTCTGTCTCCGAGAACAAGCGAGAGTCGGACAGAGAGAGCTCTCTGACATGTCCATTGATCCAGACAGCTCTATCCAGTTCACTGACAGCCAATCTCAGCTGATTGGATATGAAGTGGAGTGTACTGGGGGGCAACAGATTTGTGGAGAGTCTGAGTAGGTGTCTCTGCTGTCACGGTGAAGGACGCCCGTGACAAGGGCCAGAAGTGTCCAGTCTTTGTGTCTCTCTGAGAAAGGGTCGTGACGGAAGTAGATTGCGTTGACTGACAGTGAACTAGACGTTCGTCTCTCTCTCTCTCTCTCTCTCTCTCTCTCTCTCTCTCTCTCTCTCTCTCTCTCTCTCTGATGGGTGGTGGAGGAGGAATTGCGGGAAGATTTTGTAAAAGCCTGATCGACAGTCCGTCAAAATGATCTTCTTTACCCATTTCCCTGTTCTCAAACAGACACAGTCCGGACACTTCTGGCGCAGCTACAGGTGTCCTACACTGTGACAGCGGAGACATCTGCTAAGCCTGGTCCCCCAACCTGTTTGGCCCCCCAGTGCTCCCTTTGGCCCTACGTCTTATCCATCCATCTGAGAGTGGCAGTCACTGAACTGGAAATAGCTTGTCTGGATCAATGGGCCGTCAAAACAATTTGCCAGACCCACCCCTTCATAGAATGACAACTGAGCGTGCTTTGACTTTCTCGGTCATGTTCCCGTAGGACAGCTGGAACACTGTCTGTAGTGAACAGCATTCCTGAAGACGAGTACTTTGTGTGTTTTCTGTACTATGAGCCACGCACTATTCATTCGATATTGCGTGGGTTAGTATCCTGCATGCAGATGTATCACTGTGAGCAGGGTCATCGTTTTCAGTTCAGTCTGATTGTAAGTCTGTCTTCCTTTCAAGATAACTGAAGTATGGTCGCACACATTCTCATCTGTTGTTCGTAGGTTCAGGGACTAAAAATGATGCCATTGTGTGTTGGTTGGATGCCAGACTCACAGGTTTCTGTCTGTGCCACACACTGCCGTTTTATATACCAGTCATTCATGTGCAACGGACAACTGAAGCATGACAAGTGCTCTCTGTGCCTAGTGTTTATTTCGGATATAGTGGACAGTGAAAAGAACATGGAAGCTATTTCCAATATTCCCTTTACTTATTTCTAGTAGCTTAATTTACTAAGCACCCAGGATGGGCACGTAAAGGAAGTAAAAGCTAACTGCAATCCTTTCACTCTTTTATCTTTCAATACTATCGGCGAAATGCAAGGAAACTGTCAAGCAATCCCAGATATCGCTCTCTTCGTTCCTAATAACAAATAAATTACAAAGCGACAACAAATCAGAAGGTAACGTGGAGAGTATGCAGCTTGCTGCTCGATCACCAGGGGACACCACAGGGGAATATATGGAAAGCCAAACCTAATTCCACCAGCAGTGGCATTACAAGACAGGAAGTCAGAACGAAGGGGGCCATCTTCTCCACTGCAGCAGCTAAAGGGAATGAGATGTCCTTCAGGAGCCTGGTCAAGGCAAGGTGATAGTTGACTGGCTGCAAGTCAATGACCAGGAGACAGCAAGGGATGGTACTGTAATGGAAGACAGTTGCAGGACCAAGCAGATATTGGGACCAGTCATTCCCGCCACCACCACCTCACTCCATTACACTCCATGGCCTGCTCTCCACTGATTGCCACAGGTGGCACCAGTAGCTCCGGAAGCAAGCGCGCGCACGCGCACGCGCGCGCGTGTGTGTGTGTCCATTGTGTGTATAAATGCACGTATACATACGTACACACACACATGCACATATGAGCATGGATGTGAGTGCGCGCGCGCAGTGTGTGTGTGTGTGTGTGTGTGTGTGTGTGTGTGTGTGTGTGTGTGTGTGTGTGTGTGTGTGTGTGTGTGTGTGTGTGTGTGCAGCGTTCATACCCCAACTGTAACAGAAATAAACACAGTAGTAGGCCCTATAGCTAGAGTAGTGATTTTTTTATAACGGCTACTGCTACTAATACTATCGTTATTTCACCACATGCTACAACTGCTACACTTACTATTGTAGCTGCTAGTGATACTATTCATTGCCGTCATGCTCATATCTTCATGGAAGGCAAGAGA
>JADBJO010000492.1:255000-257500 GCA_016801955.1 Conus betulinus
TGGGATGGTTTCCTCTGCTGTTATAGTGAAGGTGTGTCCAGCCTGTCTCAGAATCAGGTAATGGTTAATGTAGGGTTTACTGATCACTGTGCATCAAACTTCCATCTGTTGGTCTCTCTCTCTCTCTCTCTCTCTCTCTCTCTCTCTCTCTCTCTCTCTCTCTCTCTCTCTCTCTCTCTCTCTCCTGTGTGTGTCTGTGTGTGTGCTGTGTCTGCCTGCAAGTGTGTTCCTACACCAGCAAATGCATAATACCTGTCGAAAACGAACATTCTCAGAACAGCTTCCACCATCGTTATTATCACATTAGTTCATTATTACTATTGCCACTTATAATAGTAGTGACCACACAGGTCTCACGGCATACAGGTAACTGTGCAAGAACAACGCAACGCGGATCATTGCATTTCCACAAAGAGCCCTCCAGGGAGGCCAACAATCGATTCACATTTGTACCAGTGTCCATAAAACATGGCCTGTCACCGATCGTACGACCCGCTCCTTTAGCGTTCAATGATTTTCCCATCTTGCTCGAGCCACAACTACCGCCAGTGACGATGAATTGCCACCCCCCTGGGGTGTAATGGAGAGAGGTGATGGCCGGGATGGCTGACCACAGATTTTGTCTTGGCCCTGCAGAGTCCCCCATCATGGTCCCATCTCTCAGTGTCTCCTCACCATTAGTTGGCAGCCGTCATCAATCATCTGCTGCGCACCAGACACCTGATGGACATTTCATTCTCCTCAGATGCTGCAGTAGAGGTGGCGGCCTTGTTCATTCATTCCGGATTGCTTGTTATGTTATGCCACTACTGGTAGGATCGGGGTTGGCTTTTCCGTTCAGTCCCCTGTCATGTCCCCGCGGTGGTCGGGTAACACCCTAGACACTCTCCAGATTACTTTCTGAACTCCGGTTATCTCCCTTTGGTGTGTTTTTACTCACAGGTGATATCCGGGATTTTTTTTTTTCTTTTTTTTTTTTTTTCTCTTTTTGAATCATTATTTTTTTTTTCCAGTCTTATGTGATTGTAACGGTGAAAAGGTCTGGAATTCGATTTCACTTTCCTTTGATTTTCCTTTTCGTTATCTGAGCAAATCGCTAGAACTATGGTAACTACTGGAATTTTCAATGAACTTTTATCTCCCTTCGACCTCACATCGCACTAGAAACACAAGCGAAGTATATACAGGATAGTTCTTTTTGTCCTGCTATTGTTCACTGTTCAAGGATATATGCAGTATGAAATGAACATGTGTGGACCACTTAGGCTGGTATCCAGACAATACGTGATTGATCAACCTTTGTCGTTGAAAGTGAACCCAACAAATGAAGATCAGCCCGATGTATCGGTGTTATCTCGCAGACAGACAGACAGACAGACAGAGATCAGAGAGACAGCTATTTCCACTACACTGACAGCCAATATCGGTTGGATGGATATGAGTTTGGGTGGGAAGGGGGCCAGCAGATTGGTGAGAAGTCTTGGTAGATGTCTCCGCTGTCATAGTGAAGGACCCGTGTAATACGGGCCAAAAGTGTCCAGCCTCTGTCTGTCTGAGAATCAGGTCACGGCTGAAGCACGCTTAAAGTAAAGGTTGTAGACTGATTTTGAATTAGACTTCTTCCCCTAAACCCTCATATCTCTCTCTCTCTCTCTCTCTCTCTCTCTCTCTCTCTCTCTCTCTCTCTCTCTTAAATTTTGTTATTTTTCCTTTCTTTCTCTCTCTTTGAACCATTTGAATACAATCTACAAACATGTCGTTAATACATTTTCTCATAAAATTTTTGAGTCTTACAGAATCGGATTAATTTCAAGTTTTTCCATTGATATGTTTGCCATATATCAATCAATCAATCAATTCAGTCTCTCTCTCTCTCTCTGTCTCTCTGTCTGTCTGTCTGTCTGTCTGTCTGTCTGTCTGTCTGTCTGTCTGTCTCTCTCTCTCTCTCTCTCTCTCTCTCTCTCTCTCTTCTCTCTCTTGCATTCTGTGTGTGTGTGTGTGCGTGTGTGTGTGTGTGTGTGTGCGTGTGTGTGTGCGTGTGTGCGTGTGTGTGTGTGTGTGTGTGTGTGTGGTGTGTGAATAAGCACATCGAAACATTACCACTACCGCTACTTCTAAAACTACGTCGACAGTTGCTGTTGCTGCTGTCGGTACAATTTTTCACTGCCATTATGCTTCACGGTATAAAACTGTTAAATCAAATACCAAGAAGCAAAATCAAACCATTAATAACGTTTTGACACGGCTACATCACTCTCGCTGCATTTCCACAACCACCCCACCCCTCCAGCTAATTCACGGTCATTCGACACACGTACTGCTGTCAATAAACCATGGCCTGTCACCGAGCCTGCCCGATGCTTCACCAGGTTTTCCATCTTGCTGTAGCTGCTGGTACCACCAGCGATAAGGAACAGGCCTGCCCACGAAGTGTAACAGAGCTAGTTGGTGGTGGGAATAGCTGGCTGGCTACCGAGTTCTGCTTTGGTCCGAGTACCTT
>JADBJO010000492.1:265000-270000 GCA_016801955.1 Conus betulinus
TGTGTGCGTGAGTGTAGTGTGTGTGTGCGCGCCCGCGCACGCCATATATTTTCATGTACGTGCGTGCAAGTACTAACCATGCGTGTGGAGGGGGTATTGGTGAATAAGAAGTCGACGGAAAGTGTCAAGTGTAGAGAAGTGTGTGTGTGTGTGTGTGTGTGTGTGTGTGTGTGTGTGTGTGTGTGTGTGTTATACAGAGACAGAGAAACAGAGACAGAGAGGCAGAACAGACAGACAGAGAGATGTACTGATTGTGATTTAATTTCCGTACATAGGAAGGACCCGATCAGGTTTCCGCCCAAGGGGTCGTGTCCACAGATAAAAGAGAATCAGTGTGCAAACGACAAGACAAGCCCATCTCCTACACACACACACACACACACACACCCACACACACACACACACACACACACACACACACACACACACTCCCACCACCACCACCACCCATCCACCCCCACCCCCCCACTCCCCGACTCCGGATATGAGAACGGGGGCGGGAACGAGAACATGGGCGTGGGCGGGCAAGGGGTATACATCCATATTTTCGTACCAGTCTACCAAGCTTTTGACGACCGCCCACATGATGGGACCTGCGTGATTCATACACATGTAATGGTATTTTCTGGCTAGCTTTCGAGGAGCATTAAAACATGCCCTTGCTATTCATTGGAGTAAGAAATGCGACGGCTATTCCAGCCAATTACATAACATAACTGTTCAGCTTTGCTTTATAAGAAAGTACAGGCGGGTTGAAGTTCCCAAAGCCCCCTTCGGCCTCAGGGCGGAACCTGTCAGAGATTCACAGTGTCTTTCTTCTCCTTCTACTCCAGCTTTCACCTTCCTTGATTGGAGGGCGGATGAGGACACACACACACACAAACACCACAACACACACACACACCCCACACACAGAGCACGACATGTCCTAGAGAGGGATGTTGGTAGTGTAGAGAGAGAGAGAGCGAAGCTATGAGAACCACACAAACACACAACACCACACACACCACACACCACACACCCACACAAATTCACAACACAGAACACTCACAAAACAAATATCGGCTGAAATTATTAACCCTTCGGACCAGATTACCTCTTTATACTTTCGCCCTTTTCAGTTATCGTTGAGGAATGAGTGGAATTTTGAAAACAAAATGAGGCTGAATTTAGACTAGCTGATTGCGAGAAAAATGCCAAAACCTAGAGACGGCAAAGACGTCGATATCTGACTTGTGAAAGGCAAGAATTGATGAGGATACAGAAATTGTCAACAATGGCGCGGAGGGAGCCAACGCGAAGGTCATGTGCGGCCAAAGTTGTTTCAGACTTCCAAAACCCGGACAAGCGCGCCCCCCCGCTTAGGTTTTGCCCACATCACATTCTCCACCAAGTTTCCCAACTTTTAATTCCTCCTTTTCATTGATTTAGCCACACCCACACACACACCACCCCACACACACACACACACACACACACACCCACACCACACCACCACAATTCACACACACACAACCACACACCCACCCCACCCCACCCCACACCCACACACACACACACCAACTGGTTTGCCACCAGGGGAAAGACTTATCAAAGGAGGAATTCTCGTTTGTGTTTTGTGTGGTGTTGTTTGTTTGTGTGTGTGTTTGTTGTGTGCGCTCGTCTCTCGTCGTGCGTTCGTGCGTGCTGTTCCTTGCGTTTCTCGCGCTGCGGCCGTCGCGTCGCGCGCGCGCTCGCGCTGCGTTGTGTTTCGGTTTTGTTTGTGTGTTGTGTGTTGTTGTGGTGCTGTGTGTGTTGTCATATAAGAAAAGTTTGGTTTTTTTTAAAATCGAGTTATCTTAACCGCTGCTTGTAACATTTCATTATTAATGCCTCATTTTTTTCAAAAAACGTCTCAATTGTCTCAGTAGCTCTCGGTGTCCAGTGTCATGAATTTTCTGTAAATCATCCTATAAATACATCCGCCCACATCCTGTGTACGCATTCTCCACCAGTTACGTCAACTTTTTTCTGGCTGAGCAGTTTAGTGAACCGTTGTACCCTACTCATAATATCTGCTGAACTTAACACTCCTTGGATCCGGCCGCTTTGCTTGGATTTAACTCCTCGATCGCATTCTAATTTACCTGTATTCGTCCTAGTCCCCATCCACTCCATTTCGTCTAGCTCTAACTAACATGAACCCAGTCGTTGCTGGCGCCCTCTTGCTTTCAAGCACCACAAAACCAGCTACTGGACGCTTTAGGCAACAAACAACCTCCTGACATACGAGTAACTCATTTCCTTGATACCTTTCACCGTACCAGACAATCAGACCTTACTGACTCGTTGAACAACAACAACAACAACAAAACAAAAACAACGATGCTTTATCCCTAAAAGTAGGCTCATCTCCAGATTCACAATCCCCAACCTCCGTGAGGGGGTACACTGACAGCAAAACTTACCTCCCGATCCAGACCTCCTAAACAACAGTGCCTATTCCCCAAAAAAAACAAAAACAAAAAACAACAAAAAAAAGAACGAAAAGTTCACCTTTGTGCTCCAATCTTTTCTCCTAGCATTTTTTTATAATACCCCCTTGATGATAACGATTTTTTTTTCCCATTACCATTTCTATCACGATTTTTTGGAGCCCCTCTGTTCAATTTTCAATTTCCCATGAAAGACTTCCCCCTCGTTACCTTTATGTTTTGCCCCATTACATGGGACAACGACGTCGTCTTTTATTCTACCAACTTTACCTGTGCAACCATTGTTTGAACATCCGGACTATTAGTACAGCACGGCCTTGGTCTTTTCTAATCCCTTAAGAAGACACTATTCTCAAGACTTGTCATGAAAACATTCTTGGCCCCGCGTGCTTCACCTCTCTCTCTCTCTTCTTCCCTTCCTCTCTCTTCCTCTTCTCTTTTCTCTCTTCCCCACTTTCTTCCTCTCTCTCTGTTCTCTTGTATGTTGCTGTCTCTTTCTTTTTTTTCTTTTTCTTTTCTCTTCTCTCTCTTCATCTCTCTCTCTTCTTGCTTTCTCTTTCTCTCTCTATCTCGGAACGACTCCTTTCTTTTCGCGAATTGCAACCCCACCAGACACGCTTGATTCTTACTATTTTGTTCTCATACGTCACATGCGATACCCTGTTATAGCTTTCACTTCCCAACCAACCCCCCAGCCCTCCCCACCCCCCCACCCACCGAGCATCCTCCCTCTCTCGCTCTCTCATCTCTCTCTCTCTCTCTCGTCATCTCTCGTCTCTCTCTCATCTCGCTCTCTCTCCTCGCCACCCAGCAGTCCTCGGCGGTTTTTATCTGTCTTTACTAACCCAGCGCAACAAACGACTGATGACACTAACTTGCCATGAAATAGTCTTTTCGTCCCTGGGTGGATTACGGTGTACAGTTAGCTGACCTCGTCTGAGATTTGATGTCCCTCATTTCCTTTCTTGTCAAGACTGCCGCTTGCGTATCCCACTAGTGATTAGGGCGTTCTCCTCTCTCTCTCTCACCTCGCTTCCGTCCTCCCAATCCCCCCCCCCCCTCACTCTCTCTCTGTCCCTCCTCCCATCTCCCCCTCCTCTCTCGCCCCCCGTCCCTCGCCATCTTCCTCCCCTCCTCATCTCTTCTCTCCCTGCACCTCTCTCTCCTCTCGCCTCCTCCATCTCTCCCCTCTCCTTCTCTCTGTAGTGGTGTGCGTGTGTGTGTGTGTGTGAGGTGGGTGTGTGTGTGTGTGTGCGGCGTGCGTACTGCGTGTGTTGCGTGTTGTGTTTTTTGTGAGGTGTATTTTGTGTGTGTGTGGTGTGTGTTGTTGTTTGTGTGTGGGTGTGTGTGTGTGGGTGTGTTGCGTGGCGCGTGCATGTGTGGGTGGTGCGTGAAGTGAGTGCGTGTGTTTGTGTGGTGTGTGCGTGTTGTGTAATGTGTGTGTGGTGTGTGTGTGTGTGTGTGTGTGTGTGTGTGTGCAGATGTGTGTGACAGTGTGTACAGATTAAGCAGACTGCTGGGGGAGACAGACGTAGAGATACCGGATACAAACTGATGGAGAGGGAAGATGATTTTTTGGATAGAGTGAGGAGAATGGAGAGAAGGAAAGAGAGAGAAGAGAATGAAAAGGATTAAAGATAGATGGAACACACACACACCCACACCTCAAACCACCCACACACACCCACACCCCACCCACCCACACACACACACCACCACCTCCCTGCCTTCCTACCTTCCTCTCCGACACATCCGTTGCTTAGCAAGCCCAAATGGAAGCCGAAAAACACAAACAAACAATACAAACGACAAAACCAAAGCAAACAAAAACTTAACCAGTTCATTAATGTTTTGTCAGTGCTCTGTCCAAACTTCGGTGATAACCAACTTTCCCCGAAACCTAGTGTTTAGTGTGTCTGGCTACAAAAGAATATGAAACATGTCGCTTTAACGCACACGATAACATAGTTTATGACGTTTGTGGTCCATTTCACAGCGCAGTAATCATTGCCTATGTCACTCTCAGTGCTTCATGCAGCGGTTGGCTTATTCCCCTCACCCCATCCTTTATCTCGCCACCCATCGTATAATTCCCCCACCCCCCACCCCCATCCTCCGCCATTCTAGTTCCTCCTCCCCCACCACCACCACCCACCCTCTCTCTCTCTCTCTCTCTCTCTCTCTCTCTCTCTATCACACACCCCACACCACACACACACACACAACACGCACGCACGGGCACGCACGCACACACGCACACGCACACACGCACGCACACACGCACACACCACCCACACACTACTACATACCACACATACACCCCCTAATCACCCGCAGCACACTCACAGCACCGAGAGAGAGAGATGAGAGAGGAGGAGGGCCTAGAGAAGAGAGAGAGAGAGAGAGGAGAGAGCAGAAGAGGAGAGAGCGGAGAGAGAGGAGGGATGGAGGGAGGGACGGAGCGAGAGAGAGAAGAAAAAAAAAAAATCATCTGCTCACTCCAAACAGTAGCAATCCTGCCACGAA
>JADBJO010000492.1:287500-290000 GCA_016801955.1 Conus betulinus
TACATGATACCAGTTATCATCATAAAGTTGTGTGTGTGTGTCATAAAGAAGAGAGACAGAGAAGAGAAGAGCAGAGAGCACACATGCATACAGATAACTATACAGACAGAGAATACCATACGAAATACTAAGAATACGAATACGAAGCATTTATTTAAGGCCCGTGAAAGGGTCAAGAATATACATGATCAGTAGCAAGAAATGAGACGAGAAAGCAAGCACATATGCATCTATAACTATATTAAGATTACACACTGGAGGATAACGTAGCCTTTTTCCGAGAGGAGAGAATGTTCATAGCAAGACTGAGAGAGTAGAGAGAGAGAGACGCTAGGAGAGAGACGAGAGAGAGAGAGAGAGAGAGAGAGAGAGAGAGAGAGAGGAGAGAGAGACAGACAGACAGACAGACAGACAGACAGAGAGAGATGTTATTCATAGAGGCTATAAGGGGAGTATATATGAAAACGGTATAAAGTGACAAGAATTATAACTATGTCAAATACAGATTTCTTCTCTTAAACGCTTTGTTCAAATATAAACACAAGCTTCTTAACAATATCGGATTACTTACAAAGTGAGGCGACTGCAGGCGCGAATCTAAACAAATCTTTAAAAAGTTTAAGTAACACATCCGCCAAAACATGAAAAAACGAATCACAAAGTGATTCGTTTGTGCGTGTTTGGTGGATGTATTGCTTAAACTTTTAAAGACATATTCTCAGTTGTTGACGACACTAACATTACAAGTTTAAACAAGCAAAGTTGTTTGAAATATCAGTGTAGAATGAACTGTTTTCTCAGATCACAAAGGCCTGGGCAAATGAATACAAAATGAAAGTCATCTCCTCTTGACGCACCACGTCATGGACAAAAACGATAACGATTCCTAGATCGTCTGTAGCGAGAATGATAAACCGAGATGTCAGAAATATCACAAACGAAATTTGGACATCATACGCTTTCATGCTTTATGAAGAGAGAGAGAGAGAGAGAGAGAGAGAGAGAGAGAGAGAGAGAGAGAGAGAGAGAGAGAGAGAGAGAGGAGAGGATATGAACAGGTTTCAGCGTTTGGTTTTTCCTGTCAATGGAACATTTTCAGCGCGGCACGGAAGATAGGGGATGTAGGCACAGAGGGCAACGCCAACAAACAGACTGCACGAGCGGGACTGGGTTTTCCCCCAAAAGCAGCTAGAGGCCCCACACCTGAGTAAATATCACACATAACGAACAACACCTCAACCTTCCTACCTAGCAGCCCCCCTATATCCCTTCTACCCCCCTTCCCTCGCCTCCCCTCCCTTTTCTCCACCCCCCCCCCCCCCACCCCCCCTCTCGCCTTGGCTTTAATCTCACCCCATCTACTTGAATCCCATCGTAAACACACACCTCCTTTTTTGTGGCCGGCTGCCAACGGAACACCATAACCTCGTCTTAGCTGCTGGATGAAAAAAACAACAACAGCAACAACAACGACAACAACAACACAACGACGACGACGACGACGACGACGACCACAACAACAAAAACTTGCATGTTCCAACAATAACAGGAAAAAAATCTGACTTTGAATAAAGGAGACAAAAAATATATCATTGCAGTTATGTCAACTGTACCTCATAATCTAATCTGTCCGATTGTGATGCTATACAAATATGAATGAACAATCAATAGACGAGAGACGCTTTAAGTGTGTTCGTTCGCTCGTCTGTTGTTATACTGACGACAGTACCAATGCAAGCATCTGCCTTGATTTGTATCATTGTCTGTTTTCAACATAGGAAGGCCTTTCATAGCTGTATGATGATTATTCCTGTTAGAATTCTGTTAATAGTCATGTCTTTTATTTTCATTGAAAGCAAACTATTATTTTACTCGGGTCTGGAGAATAGAATTCGTAAACCTGCTACTAAATGATGCCATACAGCATGATTTCGATTCTTGCCGGGCACTTTGAAAAAATATCACTATTCTTCGCAAAAAAAGAAGAATGTTATATATTGTTATCTCAGAAATGTCGTTATCTTTCTGCTTTATGTCACCAGAAGTGGGTAAACAAATTTTAGTATCGAAATAAGCATACAGAAGGGAGTTTCCTGCGTTTCCAGTGTAACGTACTTTTTCACACACACACACACACACACACACACACACACACACACACACACACACCACACACACACACACACACACATCTGCCTCCGACCTGATTCTGTATAGATTCCCACCCTGGGGACTCTAAACAGGCGAAGACATTCTGTTTGTCATGCCCCGCATTCTCTGCACAGAATCAATGACCTGTCTTTGTTCGTCAGCACTAACAAAACGATCAAGGTCAGGAGAGAGGTGGTGGTATTGGTGCATGTTTGGAGGAGTGGTGTGGTGTGGTGTGTGTGTGTGTGTGTGTGTGTGTGTGTGTGTGTGGTGCGTGCGTGCGTGCGTGCGTGCGTGTGTGTGTGGTGTGTGTGTGTGTGTGTGTGTGTGTGTGCGCGCGCGCGCGCGC
>JADBJO010000492.1:312500-315000 GCA_016801955.1 Conus betulinus
GCTTTCCTTTGGAAGTCTTCACTTCAGAATTTCTTTGAACGTGTCCAGCTCAGAATTCCTTTGAAAAGTCTTCACTTTGATTGTTTCGGATATTTATTCAACACATGTGCTGAAGATTTCATTACAACGTTTCATAAGATTATGTATTGAATAACTCGTTTTCAAACATTTTTTTTCCCTGTATATTTCACATGTGTGTTAAGAGTGAACATATTTCAGTTTACTTCATCTCTATAAAATCATAAGCCTACACGTACATACTCAACTACACAAAAAAATGTGATCATTACTTATATGCTTTGAAATATTTAACCAGAGGGTCTAGCTGGTGAAGTTGTATGTACTATCAGCAGAAAAATGCAATACGACAAAGCGTGACTGCTGATATGCAGGAAACGCATAAAACAAAGAGAATGGGTCCTTCCTCTGAACCCTAAGAAACACCACGTGAGAGGGTGTAATACTCTGATTACTCGCGTAGATCTAATCAGTATAATAATAATAATAACAATGAATAATAATAATAATAATAATAATAATAATAATAAATAAAAATACTTATATAGCGCCGATTCTCAGCTAGAGACCAAGCTCTAAGCGCTTTTACAATCAACACTCGTTTACACAACGGGCTACCTAAGTGGGTAGTGCCGACTGAAGAGCTGCCATCTGGCGCTTCATTCAGTCGTTTCCCCGTGTCATCCAGTCAGTATCGTTCAATATTGGTCACTCGTTTTCCTTACTTCCTTCATTCTTCCATTTCTCACGCAGGGTGCATGTTATGTGTAACGTGTCATCCATACCAACGGCCAAACTGGCCTACTCTTCCGAAAGTTGGTAATGGGATTTTACGTGTGTGCAAGATGTTATGCGTGCGTTCACACACGGAACCTCGGTCTATTAGTCTCATTTGAAGGACTGTACGGGAAATGGAGTCAGAACCAATGTTAACTCCGAGGAAAAAATCCCCCTCCCCCTGTACCGAAACGCCCCGGCGGAAGTTCGAACCCGCAACCCCAGGATCACCAAGATTACGAGTCCGGCGCCCTACCAACTGAGCTATTCCGGCTCCAGCTAGGTGCGGTAAGTCAAGTAATTCCTAATTTAGGAAAGAGAAAGGGTCGTGACTGCCGGAGGAATGCTGAAATCTCTGGAATATAGAGTGATCTGTAGCATCAAACACAGTGCTAAGGTGTAAAAGTGCAAGAATGAACACATTATTGTCATCTAAGCAAGAACGATATCTTCTGCCGTTTTGGTGCTGTACAGCTGCCTATGAGGAGACTTACTGGGAATGAAAAGGTGCTTTTTGTTTTCGAGAGAAGAGAGTGAGAAAGACTACTGACAGAAGTGTCAATATCAGTCCACAACTTTTCGAACTGCAATCGTTACAGGGAACATTTCTGTATTAGTGAATGTACAATAGCGGGTTTGCAAAAAGAAGGGCAATAACAAGGCAACATGAAGACGTTAACAACGTGAGTAATGTACAGCAACAAGAAAGCAATCACATAACAGTGGAGAAGGAGTGGGATTACTTCGGATCTCTTTTGACATACACCAAAATAAACTTCTTACGTGAACTGTTCAGTGACAGGCTCGACAATACGGCAGAAGTGGCCTACAGAACAATGACCCAGTCGCCAACTGGAGATGGCGATGCAGCAATAGAAACAAGTTTGTCAAGGATCAGTCATTAGTATCATCTTAGTTTTGCAGAAATCCGCACACATTGTGGGAGGTCTCGTCCAGTGAACATGGATGGCAGTGGGGTACTGATCAATTTCTCTAGACTACCGATTGCAACAATGAGCAAATAGTTTGACTCTCGTGCATGTAAATGCATTTGAGCAAAAAGAAAATCGGACTTGGCGCGGTAGGCAATGTCCCGTGATTCGACTCCGGCCAGTCCTCATCATGGCTTTCCCTTCAAAGTCTTCAGTTCAGCTTTCTGAAGGAAGTCCTCCGTTCAGCTTTCTTTGGAAGTCTTCCGTTCAGCTTTCTTTGGGAAGTCTTCAGTTCAGCTTTCTTAGGGAAGTCTTCAGTTCAGCTTTCTTTGGGAAGTCTTCAGTTCAGCTTTCTTTGGGAAGTCTTCAGTTCAACTTTCTTTGGGAAGTCTTCAGTTCAACATTCTTTGGGAAGTCTTCCGTTCAGCTTTCTTTGGGAAGTCTTTAATTCAAAATTCCCATTGGAATTCCTACAATTTCATCTCTTCCTTACGGTTACCAGTTGAGATTTATGTTTGAATCATTCAGCCCAGCTTGTTCTCTCTCTCTCTCTCTCTCTCTCTCTCTCTCTCTCTCTCTCTCTCTCTCTCTCTCTCCTCTCTCTCTCTCTTCTCTCTCTCTGTCTCTCTCTCTCTTCTGTTTCTCTTAAGGTCTTCAGTTACGATATCAGCTCTCTTTCCTTTAGAAGTCTTCGGTTCAGTTTTCTGTTGCAATTCTTCTTGGCAATCTTTTGGAAGTCCTCAGTTCAGATTTCCTTTACAGTCTTCAACTCA
>JADBJO010000492.1:330000-332500 GCA_016801955.1 Conus betulinus
ATCAACGGCTAAACTGAAAGCTGCAGAATCTGGAAGTCGGAATAAGAGTTAACAATTCTGCTGCTCAAGGCGTACACAATAATACTGACATGTTTTTTTTTTTCTCCCAGCAGAGTCGAAACCGCGTGAAAAATCTCACATATCATGGTGTCCTCCTTTCAGGTAGTCTAAATCTTGCTCAAAATTACATTAGAGTTCAGACTTCCTGGGGAAAGTCGCCACGATGTCCATACTCGCGCGCTGTGTATCCGAGTATTGAAATTACTGGTTTGATCAAAATAATTTCAAATATACGACTTGAATGTACTGAGATATTTGACTCTCTGTCTCTTTCTCATTTTTTTGTCTTTTCTTTTCTTTCTTCTTCCTTTCCTCAGTTTCTATCATTTCACATCGTGTGCATTGGTTGCATGTTCCACACAGAGAGAGAGAGAGAGAGAGAGAGAGAGGAGAGAGAGAGAGAGAGAGAGAGAGGATTGGTTGCAGAGAGAGAGAGAGAGGAGAGAGAGAGAGAGAGAGAGATATGAGAGATTTGTAATTGACAATATTGAGATTACTTTCGACAGCATCTGTGAAAACTATGACTAAAAATGAGATCATCAACAGACCTTTACATTAACCATGAAAGAAATTTATTTTTTAAACAGTATGTTGTGATCTTTATGTCATTTTCACGGTCATCATCACACAGTCATCGTGTACATGACCAGCTTTACACAGACACACAGACGACAGACAGACAGACAGACAGATAGATAGATAGATAGATAGATAGATAGATAGATAGATAGATAGATAGATAGATAGATAGATGTGCGTATGCTCTGTGTGTGTGTGTGTGTGTGTGTGTGTGTGTGTGTGTGTGTGTGTGTGTGTGTGTGTGTGTGTGTGTGTGTGTGTGTGTGTGTGTGTGTGTGTGTGTGTGTGTGTGTGTAAGTGTGAGTTCGCCTCTGTGGTGTGTGTGTGTGTGTGTGTGTGTGTGTGTGTGTGTGTGTGTGTGTGTGTGTGTGTGTGTGTGCGTGCGTGTCAGTGTGTGTGTTTGTGTGTGTGTCTGTCTGTGTGTCTGTGTGTCTGTGTGTCTGTCTGTCTGTCTGTGTCTGTCTGTGTAAGTTTCGCCCTAGTGCCTTCCCTCTTCAATGAATGGAAACACGCAAATGTCAAAGGTTTTTTTCCAGCCATAATACATCACGGCAACAGACTGACGTGCCTTCAAAAGGAAGGAAAGGCGCAAGAAGCAATTATTCTCGAGCGAGTGGAGGTCAGGAGGACCAGCTAGCGACGCTGTTTCGCTCTATTTGCAGCTCACCAGGCTTACTAGTAGTAAATCCTGGCTTCTTGCTGATGGGAAGCAACTCCACGTACAAAGAATAGGAATTTCCCGAAATCGAGCAGATCCTCCTGCCGGTTAATTACTGTAAAGTGTCTCCCAGAAAGCAAAAAACACGAACAAGGTGACGGGCAAAAAAAGGAAGTTTTTGATGACATTTGTGGACTGGAATTGTCCTGAAATCAACAGGTACCAGTGTGAAGAGACACAGCTCGTGAGGGCCAGCAACCATGGATGAAAATCGAGAGAGAGGTAGTTAGAGGGGGAGGAGAAGAGGGGGGGGGGGGGGGGGGGGGGGGGCTTTCAAAGAAACGAAACGAAAGAACGAAATTATATTTAACAAGGGTAATGAGATAAGTACAAATGCCCTTTTTTCCCAGGCGGGAAAGGAAGAATGTATGTATGTGTGTGTGTGTGTGTGTGTGTGTGTGTGTGTGTGTGTGTGTGTGTGTGTGTGTGTGTGTGTGTGTGTGTGTGTGTGTTTGTGTGTGTGTGTATGTGTGTGTGCGTGTATGTGTGTGTGCGTGTGTGTGTGTGTGTGTGTGTGTGTGTGTGTGTGTGTGTGTGTGTGTGGAGAGAGAGAGAGACAGACAGACAGACAGACAGACAGACAGACAGACAGAAGCAGACGGGAGACGGAACACAGACAGACAGAGACAGAAATCCAAACACGATAAAAACGCATAAGTTTTTGTTTCTCTCCTACCGAATGTCTGTCATTTTGAAGACGTTCCTGTTGAAACCCGATACATCTGTCATCGTTACCATTGTACTGCAACGATGATTATCATTTTCAGGCCAGGACAGCAGCAATGGCCTTTTGATGTCAAGAACCTCCCAAGGCAAAAAAACCCCCTCTAGGGAGAGCTAGTTTCCTCCTACTGGGGGGTCCTAACATAATGTTACCCTCGTCCCTGCCGTAATTGTCGCAGTAACTTACCCCGTTGCCTGTTTGTACACGTTGAGGAGATGGTGAAGAGAACGCGGGGAAAAGGGGTGGGAGGGAGGGAGGGGAACGGGGGGGGGGGGGGCAGAGGTAATGGGGGAGGGGGGGGGGGGGGGGGGGGGGGGGGTCGAGAAGGGAGGGGTAAGAGACTCAGGGAGGAGGCTGAAGGGGGAGTCGAGGAGGGTGGGTAGGGAGGGGGGGTCTGGATAAAGAGGGGCGTTTGCACA
>JADBJO010000492.1:342500-357500 GCA_016801955.1 Conus betulinus
TGCCTCTCTTTTTAATTATGTTCGTGGTGGTCCTTTCTCCTCCTTCTCCTTTTCTTCTCCTTCTGGTACCAGCAGCTTGACCACTGTCGAACTAATAAAACTGAGATGTATGTATGTATGTAGGCTGACTTTCGATCGGTGCAGAGCAAGAGCGGAGGAGGAGGAGGAGGTGACGAGAGAAAGAGAAAAGAAGAAAGAGAGAGCGGAGAGGAGAGAGAGAGGAGAGAGAGAGAGAGAGAGGCGAGAGAGAGAGAGAGAGAGAGCGAGAGAGACACAGACAGACAGACAGACAGACAGACAGACAGACAGAGAGGTAGAGAGAGGTGGGGTGAGAGGAGGAGGAGGAGGAGGAGAAGAAGAGGAAGAAGAAGAAGAAGAAGAAGAAACAGAAAAGGAGGAGGAGGGGAGGAGAGAGAGAAGAATAAGAAGAAGGAGAGGAAAGAGAGGGAGGGAGGGAGGGAGAGAGGGGTGGAGGGAGGAGGCGGGGAAAGGAAGAGGAGGCGACAGAGGAGGAGAGGAGGAGTAAGGAGAAGAAGGAGGAGAGAGAGAGAGAGACAGACAGACAGACAGAGAGGACAGCGACAGACAGACAGAGAGAGAGAGAGACAGACACAGAGAGGAGACAGAGGGACAGAGACAGAGAGACAGAGAGAGGGACAGAGAAAGATAGAGAGACAGAGAGAGAGAGAGAGAGTTGTCTTCTGGCATGCAGCCCAATCTGTGACCAGTATAATTAATGTATATTTGACACTGATACAGCACGACGTCTTCCTCCTTCATTGATTCAACATGTAATCCACACACCTTAGTGGATTTAATCCACACACCTTAGTGGATTTGTGATAGACATATGCACGCGCGCGTGCAATTTCGATTATTAGTGTGTGCGCTTGTGTGTGTGTGTGTGTGTGTGTGTGTGTGTGTGTGTGTGTGTGTGTGTGTGTGTGTGTGTGTGTGTGTGTGTGTGTGTGTGTGTGTGAGCATTACCAGGGCAAAGACGTCGGACGTCGAACAAATGGCTTCAAGATCATCCTTCACATATTCATCATTTTGATGTAGTGAGGCTGTCAGAATGAAACTTCATCATACAATATCTAGCATATCAACCGATGACGATCTGCTCAAGAAGAAAATCTACTGAAGATCTGTTGCTATCAGCTAAGACAAGGAACCGACGGTGTACAGCCACATAACAAGATCCAGTGGCTTTGCTGAAACAATTCTCCAAGGAGTTTGTTGAAGGAGAAAGGCAGATGGAAAGACGGAAAAAAAAAAGACTGATGGACTAACAGCAAAGCATAATGGACATACAAACCATCTGCACAGACCCAGGTAAGGCAATGTGCTTATAGAGCCCAGCCGACCGCAAAGGGCAATATCAGCTGGCTGTCACGCGTTGAAGTCAATTCACAAGTCATTAAAAAAAAAAAAAAAAAAAAAAAAAAAAAAAAAAAAAAAATCATCCACGCAACCCTTCAAAACAAACCTTCAATAAACACACTCGATATATCTTTTTTAATCTTTCTTCTGTAAAATCTTAGCTCAATTGAAAAATGTTTATCTCTTTCAGAAATTCAAACATCACATCAGGTGGGACATCTCTGAACAAGGTTTTTAGGGAGGCTTCTGTAGAATGCTGTTTCATATCATGGCAATCCGAACACTCTATGTACCATGGAGCTTCTTCACCCTTTTACCCAGCTTGGCAAACAATGAACAAAGCTGAATGAAACAGGGTAACAATTCTTCAGAGCGGCGCTCTACAGACACTTCAAGGCGTTAAGCAAGAACAAGTGGATTATTATAATGAAAATGTAACGAGGCCGTCAATCAAGCCATTTTCATAATATGTCATCCTGTGACGTCTTGAGGCTATCTGATCGAGTCATCAACATATTATCCCGTTTATGATGTAACTTGGCCGTCAGATCGAGTCATCAGTATGTCATGTCCCGTGACGTCATGAGGCTAACAGATCGAGTCACCATTATGTTATTCTATTTCATGATATATTGAAGCTGTGAGATTGAGTCATCATAAAACTGTCCCATAAAGTAATAGCCTGTCAAGTCAATTCGCTCTCCATGCTATATCATGACGTCATGAACAGTGTGACTGAGTCATACCGCATAAATATCACACCCCTTAAATGTTTTAACGGTCTGACAGATCGAGTCATCGTCATGCCATACCCTCACATCAAGTAATGAGGCTGTGCCTCTGAATTGTAATGAGCCTGTAAGGTAGGTCATTATCAAGGTGTATTAAGCCGTGATCAATAGTTGTCGCAGGTGTGTCGCCACAGACACTGTACTATGTCAGAATCGACAGGATGCTTGACTGCGTACGCCTGGATGTTGACCACTTATCGCTGACAGTTTCGTTTGATTTACACACACACACACACACACCACACACACACACACACACACACACACACACACACATATATATATATATATATATATATATATTATATATATATATATATATATATATATATTATATATATATATATTGTGTATATATATATATATCTATATATATATATATATATATATATATGTGTGTGTGTGTGTGGTGTGTGTGTGTGTGTGTATGTGTACACACACACACACACCACACACACACACACACACACACACATATATATATATATATATATATATATATATATATATATATATATATATATATATATATATATATATATGTATGTATGTATGTATGTGTGTGTTGTTTGTTCATTTCTTCAGGAGCGATATCTCTGTAAGTACTAATCACAACTTTCTTTAGTTTCCCTTCAACTTCACATCTATCACCACCAAACTCCATCACCAAAGATACATCAAGCGCGTAGATTGGTGCTCAAGTTTTCTTTCTGACACCTTCGTTGGTGTTTGTCGGGTGCGGGGGCTTTCTCAACATACTCACCAGTACTGACAGAGAGCCTGCCAGAGATCTTGACCAGGCTGGCGGCCTTCTATAAACACCAATGATTGACTTCCACAAACATCCCTGACAGGCTTGAATAAACATCACTAACTGACTCCGACAAACACACTATAAAATCTTTGACTAACACATCTGATAGGCTTCGATTCACACCCACCGACAGACTCGAACAAATACCCTGACGGTGATTGTCCTGCTAAACCGAAGTTTTGTGATCTTCCAACGTGTCCTCCATCATCCTTTCCAGAAAGACGTTCAAGAAGTTGCGAGAAAGCAGCAAGCCTTGTCTGACTTTGACAGTTGCTTTGTAACACTTCGCAAACATTGACAGTAAACGAGACAATATTCGTGGCGTTATCGTTGTGTGTGTTGCCCATGAGTCTGATAACGTTCGGCATTGACGTAGAAGTTGCCCATTGTGGCCCATAATGCTGCATCATCACCCCCGTCAAAATGCTTCCTTCAACAACTCTATGAGGACATAACAAAGAGTTCGCTGGTGCTGTGGGTCGTTTTTTTTTTCACAGAGGATTATCAAACCGCGTTCGGTAGTGGTTCTTCCTGGAAAAAAAAGAGGGGCAGGAGGAAGCACTATAAGTCAAGGGACTGGCACACGTCGTCTAGGACGGTCAGCACGAGTTATGGGCACTTCACATGGTGGGCCGGCTGGGCACTTAACACGTACGTCCATCTCCTCCCCTCTCCACAAGAAGATTGCCAGGGCACGAGCCACCCAGTGTTGTGTACGTTAAGTGATGAGGAAAGATTGATTCGGATTCATACAAGGTCCCCTTCCTCCCTCCTCCCTCCATCTCTCTCTCTCTCTCTCTCTCTCTCTCTCTCTCTCTCTCTCTCTCTCTCTCTCTCTCTCTCTCTCACTCTCTCTCACACCTCATACACGAATGTCATCAGATCTTATGTCTAGGGAAAGGTAACTTTCAATTTTTGACTACTTCTCGATGAGATCCCTGTGTCGTGATACTCGCCTCAACCACCTATCAAGGGTCCCGCTCGCCGCCCCCCCCCCCCCCCCCCCCCCCCCTCCTCCCTCCCCTCCCTTCTCCACCTCTATCTGAAATAGTTTGTATATCTTAGAGACCTATATGCGGTGCAAATCAGACAATCCAGCTTGATTTTTTTTTTCTTCGAACAATTCCATTACTTCGCGCATAATATCTTCATCCAAGCTTAGTTGTCCTACATCCGCATCCCTGACAACGACTCTTAGAGTCGGTCCCTATGAGCTTTCCTCGCAGTCAACGAGGCTTTAGAGAAGAGATCGGAGTAATCGGAGATAAGACGAGAGCACCACTCGCCTACTATCTACCAAACAAGCGGGCGAGTGGGAGACATTATGGTGCCGGCATTTGCTTTGGAGACCCCCGTTGGTATTTATCGAACCGGCTTTCCATACCATTATCCAGCAGTATTGACAGACGTGCTTGAGTCCTTCGGCCTGGGATCGGGGTCCCACTGACGGACTCTGACAAACATCACTGATGGATTCCAACTAATGCCACCGAAGGATTTCAACAAGTATCAGAGACAGACTCCATCGAATATCACTGAGGGATTCCAACTGCCACTGAAGGAATCGGATAGATACCAGTGACAGACTCAAGCAAACATCGCTGACGGATTTCTATAACACACCACTGAAAGATTCAAACAAATGTCTAAGACAGACTCCTAAAAATTCAGCTCTGACGGACTCAGACAAATATCAGTCACTGACTCTTCCTAACATTACTGAAGGACTTCGACAAACATCATTCACGGACTCTGACAAACACCACTAACGGACTCCAACAAACATCACAAACAGACTCTCAAAAACGTTACTGGCACACACTCACAAACATCACTCACATTCGTTTTATTAAACATCACTAACGGACTCAGACAAACGTCACTGATGGAACCTGACAAACTTCTCTAATGGACCGCAACAGACATGACCGACAGACTCAGATTGGTGGGTTCATTCAACTCTCGCCTCCTTCTCCTCTCTTACAAAGTCTGCCAGACGGCCAGCATAAGACGGGGAAACGACTGGATTTCTGGCACAAAGACGAAAAAGGAAAAGTTTTACTTCAATCAAGGTGAATCATCTTCTCCTCACCAATCTCCTAACCGAATGACTTCGACAGGATTTGATGTCTAGATACAAACAAATAAAAACAAAAAAACAAAACTAAAACAAAAAAAAAACAAACAAACAAAAACGACGGACAGGCAGTCCTTGACAATTGACGGCTTTTCAATCCAAATCGCTTTCTCCCCAGTTCCTACTTCAGTACAGTTTACATCTTGGAAAGGAGCCAACTACACTTTCCTTGATAATGCGTTTTTGACTTTTGCGACCACAGACACTGTAGTCCAGATTTTTGTGTAGAACTAAATCATTATGTTTGAGCATAATTTCCTTCCTCAAAGCAAATATGACGGCTCCCGAATAGCCAGTAATCAGGAGGGCAAGAAAAGGAAGACAGACAGACAGACAGACAGACAGAGAGAGTCAGACAGACAGAGATGGATAGACAGACAGACAGACAGACATAGATAGTGAGACAAAGACAAGAAAACAGAGAGAGACAGAGAAAGACAGAGACAGAAGCAGGAAGAAAGAGAGTGAGAGAGAGAGAGGAAAAGAGACAGAGAGCAACAGAACGAGAGAGAGAGAGAGAGAGAGAGAGAGAGAGGACAGACAGACAGACAGACAGAGAGAGAGAGAGAGGACAGAGAGAGAGAGGAGGAGGAGGAGGACAGACAGACATACAGAGAGGAGGGTAGAGAGAGACCAAAAGAGATGAAAAGAGACAGAGAGAAAAAAAAGAGAGACAGTCAGTCAGACAATTTTAAAACAGAGATACAAAGAGTCACAGAGACAGACAGAGAGAGAAAGAGGTGGGTTGAAGAGAGAACGAGAGAGATGGAAGGAGACAAAGAAGAATAGATCGAGACAGACAGACAGACAGACAGAGACAGAGAGAGACAGAGAGAGACAGAAGAGACAGAGAAACACACAGCATGCAGAGACTGACAAAGAGGGGGAGAAAAAGTGGTGTGTGTGTGTGTGTGTGTGTGTGTGTGTGTGTGTGTGTGTGTGTGTGTGTGTGTGTGTGTGTGTGTGTGTGTGTGTGTGTGTGTGAGACTGAGAGAGAGAGAGAGAGAGAGAGAGAGAGAGAGAGAGTCAACCAACGAAAGACAGATATAGATGAAAAAATTCAGAGACAGATAGAGACAGACAGACAGGCAGGCAGGCAGAAAAAAATAGTGCCGGAGTTGCCCTTTAAGACCGTGAATGATACCAGTGTACATTACCGTCCATAACATTACCAAACTATCGACAGAGATTAACTGGAAGGTAGGACACAGCTAACCACGTGCTCTGACAAATAGCGTGGATGGACTGCTTATAAACATCACTGACCGACAGCTGACAAAGATCATGATGGACTCCTGGAAAACATCTCCGACGGACCCCTGACCAGCATCAATGACCAACTCCTGACAAATATCAGTGATGGATTCCTGACAAACATCACTGATGGACTCCTGACAAACATCACTGATGGATTCCTGACAAACATCACTGAGATGGACTCCTGACAGGCATCAGTGATGGACTCCTGACAAACATCAGTGATGGACTCCTGACAAACATCAGTGATGGACTCCTGACAAACATCACTGATGAACTCCTGACAAACATCACTGATGGACTCCTGACAAAACATCACTGATGAACTCCTGACAAACATCACTGATGAACTCCTGACAAACATCAGTGATGGACTCCTGACAAACATCACTGATGAACTCCTGACAAATATCACTGATGGACTCCTGACAAACATCACTGATGGATCCTGACAAACATCACTGATGGACTCCTGACAAACATCAATGATGGACTCCTGACAAACATCGCTGATGGACTCCTGACAAACATCACTGATGGACTCCTGACAAACATCGCTGATGGACTCCTGACAAACATCAGTGATGGACTCCTGACAAACATCACTGATGGAATCCTGACAAAAACATCACTGATGGACTCCTGACAAACGTCACTGATGGATCCTGACAAACATCACTGATGAACTCCTGACAAACATCACTGATGGACTCCTAACAAACATCACTGATGGACTCCTGACAAACATCACTGATGGACTCCTGACAAAACATCACTGATGGATCCTGACAAACATCGCTGATGGACTCCTGACAAACATCACTGATGGATCATGACAAACATATCACTGATGGACTCTTGACAAACGTCAATGATGGACTCCTGACAAACATCAGTGATGGTCTCCTGACAAACATCACTGATGGACTCCTGACAAACATCACTGATGGATCCTGACTCCTGACAACATCAGTGATGGATCCTGACAAACATCACTGATGGATCCTGACAAACCTCACTCATAGACTCCTGACAAACATCACTGATGGACTCCTGACAAACATCACTGATGGACTCCTGACAAACGTCACTCATAGACTCCCCACAAACATCAGTGACAGACTCCCCACAAACATCAATGACAGACTCCCCACGAACATCAGTGATGGATTCCTGGTAAAACATCAATGATAGACTCCCAATAAACATCACCGACAAACTCCCAACAAATATCACGTAGGGACTCCCAACAAACATCAAAGACAGACTTCTGACAAACATCAACGATAGATTCCTGAAAAAAACAACAACGATGGATTCTTGAAACACATCCGTGAAGGACGCCTAGCAAAACACCAATGACAAATTCCTCAAAAAGGAAAAAAAGAAATCAATGAAATACTCCTGACAAACATCGCTGACGGAGTCCTGACAAACACTAGGCCAAAGGACAGGCCACACGGCAATTAGCACTGTTTGGCACGAGTGATGGGGCAATCCGCATCGTGGGCCGGCTGGGCGCGGAACACGGACGTACGTCCATCTCCTCCTCTCTCTTACACGATTGACAAAGCACGGAGCTACGTACAACTGGTTCTCTGGTTCAGTCAGATATGAGAGGCTTCATTCGATGCTATTATTTCATTTTCTTCTTTCATCATCTTCGAGAAGAAACTTCTCCGCAGAATTACTGACTAGTACACACATACACACACATACATGTTACACACGCATGACACACACAGACACACACACACCACACACACACACACACACACACACACACACACACACACGCACGCACCGCACGCACGCACGCACACACACACACACACCACACACACACACACACACACACACACACATCGTGCGCGCACATTCACACATACACACACGCGCACGAACGAGCACACACTCAGAGAGAGAAACAGCAGCGAGTCAGGCAGACAGACAGACAGACAGAGTAACAAACACCAGAAAAAGAAACAACGGGATGGTAGGGGGATCACTAAACACCCCCCCCCCCCACCCCCCCCACACCACCTCACCCACACACACCACACACACACAACACACACACACACACACACACACATCTCCTTACCCCCTCCCCTTCCCTCCTCCTCACCCCCCACCCCACCCCACCCCCCACCCCACACCCCCACTTCTCTGTTTCCCCAGCCTTTTTTGCTGCCAGCACTGTTCATTTTTGGTAAGTCAACTGAAAAGACACACACAACGCACTCTTTGACAGGTGAAGTCGGCTTTCCCGTGGGAGTTTTCGCTTCTTCCTAGTTGAGATCCTCTGGCCCTGAACTCTTGCGGAGGTGGCGCTGTAAAAGCGTGAGCTGGAAACAGAGGGAGGGGGACTGAGGGGCGGGGGTGGGGGGGGACGGAGGGGATGATGGAGAGAGGCGACAGGGAGAAGCATTTAAATACATATTTTTTTTTTTTTAATGAATCCTCTTTACATATCGTTTTTCGCAGCAGGCACGAATCATATATTTTCAAATATACCCCCCCCCCCACACCACACACACACACCTGCTTAACTATCTTTTATCCTCCTCCCTTCTCTCCCCCCCCCCCCCCCCTCACACCCACCCCCCCCCCCCCCCCCCCCCCCCCAACCCCCCAACCTACCCTTACGCCGTGTCCGCAACCCCTCCCACTCCTACTGTTCGTGATTATCAGTGCTTTGACTCAGTATCATTCTACTACTGCAGCGACCGGCTTGGGGAAGATTCTTTGGCAGATCTTTGTCCTGCGGCGTAGATAACAACCCCCCCCCCCCCTTCCCTTCCGCACCTCATTCCCACCCTAACCCCCACCACCCCCCCAGCTAGATCTACTTTTTTCTCTTCCTACGCACCACACTCCTTGATAGTAAACCCTCCCCCCCCCCCCCCCCTCCCCCCCCCCCCCCCCCCCCCCCCATCGCCAGGGGAGGGAGGAATGTCAGAAGACAAAGGACCAAGAGACAGCGGGAGGGAGGTAAGAACACAGGTTACAGAGCGGGGGGAAAGGACAAAGAACAAGAGCGAACATTCAGACCAGACCAAAGACAAAGAGACAGACAGAGGGGGGGGAAAAGAAGGAGAGGAGGAAGAGAAGCGGGTGGTAAGAGAGACAGACCCAAGAGCACAAAGTACAGAGAGGAGAGGGGGAGAGAGGGAGGGGAGATGGGGGGAGAGGAGTAGGAGAGGGAGACGGGGGGAGAGAGAGTTGAGTGAGGGGGGAGGGGGAGAGGGGAGAGAGAGGGGAGTGAGAGAGATGAGGAGGGTGGGGTGGGAGGTGAGGTGGGGAGGAGGAGGATACGGAGAGAGTGAGAGACGACAAACAGACAGACAGGACTAGGAGAGGCAATCAGACAGAAAGACCAGAGCCCGAGATCAAGCGGGAAATCTGGACTTTTTATTTGACGGTTTGTATTATGACAGCCATACCATATCCAAAACCCTCTGGGACATGTTCCCTTCTCCACATATATTTAACCCCCCCCCATCTCTCATGCCTTTCCATACTCACACAAAAACCCATCCTTCGTAACACCACTCGATCCCCATGGCAAAGGGGGTGTTGAGCGTACTTGCGGTCAGCAAACCAAAAATTCTTGATAAATGAGGGAATAAATATAAAAAAACAAAAAAAAAACGCAGGGTTGTGGAACGGGGGAAGGAGGTGTGTTTAGGAAGGTGAGGGAGGAAGGGGGGGGGTGGGGCGGGGAGACGGGACGGGGCAGGGCGGTGGGGGGGGGGCCAAACCGGAGGGAGAGGAGGGAGAACTAGGCAAAGGAGTGGAAGGTGCGGGGTGATGGGGGGGTGGGCGGGGGTGGAGGGTGGGTTTGAATGGTGATGGTAATGTCTTCGGCTGTTCAGTTCCTTTTTTTTTTTTCTCGCTTATCTTTTGTTTCCTGTTGATCAGTGTATGTCTATTTTGCTGTACATCATCCACCACCATAGGTATGTTTCTTCCGTCTATCTTTCATACGCGCACGTGTCATGTATGTGCAAATCCCCCAACCCCCTTCCAGATACAAAATGTGTATACATATATGCATGCCTGCACGCACACATCACAACCGACAGCAAACATGCGCGCATACACACACACACACAACACACACACACACACACAACACGACACACACCCACACACACACACACACACACACCACGCATGTTTGTTTGCTGTTGGGTATGGTGACAGGCATGTAAACAGACAGACTAGACAGAGACAGACATGACGAGAGAAAGAGCACACAGAAAGAGATAGAGAGAGAGATAGAGAGCGACAAAGAGGAGACAGAGAGAGGCCGAGAGAGAGAGAGCCAGACGCATGTAAGACGCGCGAGCAAGCATTTCACACAAGCATGTACACAGATGCCCTACATGCAAAAACCTTTCGTCTGGGTGTGCACCTATACTGCATACTTGCACTGGCTATCATATATGAGCACAATCACATTTACAAACTTGCAGGTGCGTGTTTTTGCACACAACCAACTCCCCTGCGCCCTTTCTCTCTCGCCAGAACTTAAACTTCAAAAAAAACATACAACATCTGTCTGTGGTTTGCAACACAATATCTGTAACACGTTTTAATTTGATGATAGTGTTGGGTTATTCTTAATCAGTAGTTCTCTCGTTTTATAAACGCATGTCCTCTCGCTCTCTCCTCTTCTCTCGTCCTCTCTCCTCTCTCCTCCTCCTCTCCTCCCTCTCTCTCTCTCTCTCTCTCTTCCTCTCTCTCTCTACTTCTCTCCAATCTCTCTCCTCCCTCCTCTCTTCTTGCTGTGCTCTGAGTGTTTGTGGTACGGGCTTTGTTTGAGTGTTCGTGGGTGCGTGTGTGTGCGTGCGTATGTGCGTGTTGTGTGTGTGTGTTGTGTGCGTGTGTGTGTGCTTGTTGTCTGCGGGGTGCGTGCTGTGTTGTTGTGTGTGTTTGGGTGTGGTGTTGTGTGTGGGTGTGCTGTGTGTTCTTCCCCTAGAAGAGGACACCCATTTCCTCCCACCACCATCCCCCCGCCCACCACAAAAAAAAAAATCTCTCTCAAAAACACAAAAAACAGGGCAAAAAAAAACCAAAAAAACAGGGGGTTGGGGGGCGGGGGGGGGTGTGTGTTTTAAAATATATTAATTGGATGTGTGGTGATTAAATAAAGTGGGGGGTGTTTTCTTAAAACATATAAAAAATAACCCTAGAAAGACACATAGGCCTCACCAACAACAAAAAAACAAAAAAAAAAAAACCACCCCATGGGCGGGTTGGCGGAAAGAACAAAAAAAAGCACCACCACTAATTACATTTTACTCCCCATCATCAAAATGGGGCGGAAAATACGTCAAATCAGGGCACAGTGCAAGTAAGACGGGGGGGGGGGGGGGGGGGGGGGGGGGTGGGAGGGGGGGGGGGGGGGGGGGGGGGGGGGGGGGGGGGGGGGGGGGGGGGGGGGGGGGGGGGGGGGGGGGGGGGGGGGGGTTGGGGGGGGGGGGGGTGGTATGGAGGGATGCAGGGGCGTGGGGGTGAGATATGGGGGGGACAGGAAGAGGAAGGCGGGAGTTTCGCCGTTTTCCATTGAACGACGAAGAAAGTAATAAACATGGCATGAAGACGGCATCGATCGTCTCCTAATCTGAAGCAGGTCTCTGAAGCAAAAAGTCGCGCCGGTCGTACCTAGCTCCCGTGTCCTGCAAAATTCCTGCGGAGAGCATGGACGTACTTTTGGTTCCGCTCTCTGGCTGGCCCTACTATGTGGATTGCCCCATCACTCGTGCCCACAGTCCTATTGACGTGTGGCCCGTCCTTGCCTCCTTCGTGTGTGTGGTAGATGTCCGGCACTGAGGTTTGTCAGCAGTCCGCCAGCAAACAGTTGTCGGGGAGTAGTATTATTGTTGAAGAAGAAAACACGTAATACAAACAAGATAAGCAGGGATTTGCTCAACGACCAGACAGAGGGCAATCTGGTGAAAGCAAAATAAGCTACCCCAGAGTAAGATTCAATTTTCTCTCTCTCTCCTCTCTCTCTCTCCTCTCTCTCTCTCTCATCTCTGCTCTCTCACTCCTCTCTCTCTCCTCTCTTTTTCTCTCTCTCTTCTCCCCTCTATCCTCTCTCTCTCTCGTCTCTCTCTCCCCTCTCTCTCCTAGCTCTTCTCCATCTCTCCTCTCCTCTCTCTCTCCTTGCTCCCCTTCCACTCACTTCTCTCCTCTCTGTGTGTGTCTTGTCTCTGTCTCTGGGTGTGTGTGTTTTTGTGTGGTGTGCGGTGTTGTGTGTGTGTGTGTGTGTGTGTGTGTGTGTGTGTGTGTGTGTGTCTCTCTCTCATCTCTCTCTCGTCTTTCTCTCTCTCTCTCTCGCTTCATCTCTCGTCTCTCTCATCTCCTCTCTCCTCTCTCACTCCTCTCTCTCTCTCTCACACACACACACACACACACACACACACACAGCACACACACACACACACACACACTACACACACACACACACACGCACGCACGCACGCACGCCGCACGCACGCACGCAGAGCAGGACTTGCAGCTTCAACCGTGTGGCTTGAACTCTGTGGCTTGAACTCTTTTTTTTTTTTTTTTTTTTTTTTTTTTTTCTTTTTTTTTTATTATTTTTTTTTTTGTCGATGTCTGTCGATCTCCGTATATTTGTGTTCCAAAGCAGTTCTACACGACCCTAAGGGTCACCTTTATTAATGAAGTATGCTTGTATCAACAATTGAAATGTTCAGTGTTTAATCTGGCAATCTGGCAAAACTTTTGGCACGGCATGGGGCATTGAAGTGGATCCAGATCCCATGGCGGGATCCACTGAGGTTCGATTTTAGTGGAGTCTGCGTTTTTCCTTGAGTTCGCGTTATATGAGGCGTTGTCCTTTAAGCAAATAAGTATTAAATACAGTACTTAGCCATATCCCGTCCTCTCACCTCTCTCCATCTCTCCTCTCTCTCTCGCCCCTCGTCGGTCAGTCTCACCCTCTCTCCCGCTCCTCCTTCTCTCTCTCCTCCTCCCTCCTCTCTCGCCTGTCTCCTTCACCCACCAACTCTGTGTGCTCCTGTGTGTGTGTGTGTGTGTGGTGTGTGTGTGTGTGTGTTGTGGTGTGTGTGTTGTGTGTGTGTCTCCCTCTCTCTCATCATGTCAACTGTCCGTCCCAGCTTCCACACTGCCCATTTCCAGCTTCCCCCACCTCCCTGACGACACGTGTCCAGATCTCGCCTTGGGCATACCATGTGTAGCCGCATAAACGTCTCATTGATTAGGGACTGCAGAGTGATGTTGACAGCGCGGGAAAAAATAAAACCACACTGTGATAGAAAAATTATTGCCTTCTTGTTCACATTAATATGGAAAAACACTGTGTGTTGTGTGTGTGTGTGTGTGTGTGTGTGTGTGTGTGTGTTGTGTGGTGTGTGGTGTGTGTGTGTGTGTTGTGTGTGTGTGTGTGTGTGTGTGTGTGTGCGTGCGTGTGTGTGTGTGTGTGTGTGTGCGCGCGAGCGCGCGCGGCGCCGCGCGCACGCAACGCACACACACACACACAAGAGAATGGCTTTGTGAAAAAGAATGGGCCTAGGCCTAAAGGCTTCCCCCATTCCTCTTTCATTCATTGTCATCCTCTTGCTAACTGCTATCGATTGTTCTACGCATCTGTCATATCTGTCTATTGGTCAAACGCTATTCCTGTAACTGATTTGTATGTTCAGTGGTACTAAACTTCTGGGTTTGTTTTCAGTAAGAGCTATGTCCTACAGGAGTCGCGACACATCATTTCGTGTCGAAACAAGCGTGCAGCCTTGTGTTTCTTGTGGTTTCCTGTCGTCTTTTTCTTGGAAATCATCCCTGCTCTAAATCGCTCAAGCTTCTTTGAAATGGGTGTTTCACCAGGAAACGGTGCCGTGCGACATGAATCTAACGTTGCAGAGTGAGGTACTCTCCGGGGAATCAAAAAGGAAGGAAAACAAAAGGCAGCAGCCGCTAATCGGTTATAGCACGACCGTTGCTGCTGCTGCTGCTGCTGCTGCTGCTGCTGGCTTTTCACTGATGAGCTTGTTGGCCTTGGGCGGTCTTCTTAGGACAGTCGCCGATACAAAGCCAGCCCTAGGTATAACATCAATACTGTTGTACCCGGCTGACTGGGAGGAATGTATGACTTCATTGTTAGCGAGCGCTCTCTAAGACTGGAAACTGTGTGTGTGTGTGTGTGTGTGTGTGTGTGTGTGTGTGTGTGTGTGTGTGTGTGTGTGTGTGTGTGTTGTGTGTGTGTGTGTGTGTGTGTGTGTGCGTGTGTGTGTGTGTGTGTGTGTGGTGTGTGTGTGTGTGTGCGTGTGTGCGTGTGTGGTGTGTGTGGTGTGTGTGTGTGTGTGTGTGTGGTGTGTGTGTGTGTGCGTGTGTGCGTATGTGTGTGCGTGTGTGTGTGTGTGTTTTCTGGGTTCCCAGTTCTCTCTCTCTCTCTCTCTCTCTCTCTCTCTCTCTCTCTCTCTCTCTCTCTCTCTCTCTCTCTCTCTCTCTCTCTTAGGATCTCTCTCCACACTCTCTCTCTGTGTGTGTTTGTGTTGTTGTTGCTGTTGTTGTTGTTGTTGCTGTTGTTCAGTTTAACGTCTTCTTCCCCACTAAAAGTGACA
>JADBJO010000492.1:365000-370000 GCA_016801955.1 Conus betulinus
GTGTGTGTGTGTGTGTGTGTGTGTGTGTGTGTGTGTGTGTGTGTGTGTGTGTGATCAAGAGAGAGAGATCAGGGAGAGAGAGAGAGAGAGAGAGAGAGAGAGAGAGAGAGAGAGAGAGGAGAGAGAGAGAGAGAGAGAGATCACCCCTAAACTCTAAATTATTTTAAAACGATCTGGAACGGAATACAGGTCTTTATCTTTTTTTCTCATCTTCGTCATCTCTCTCCTCCGCGGTCGCCTCTGTTCCACGACAATGGAAGGAACTGGTAGGAAGAGCCCCTGCTTCCAAAAAAAAAAATGGCCATTTCTGGTTCACACTATCACTTTGGAGGAACTTTTCTGACTTCTTTCCTATCAGACACATTGATCACAACAGGAGCTCCGGTCTTTTTGTTCAAATACAGATATCGCACAGACATGAGCTACAGGGGGTGGGGTGGACGGTGGTCATAGATTCGGGTGAACTTTAGACCACAGGGGAAAGCAGAGATGTAGGTAAAACAGACCTTGAGTGAAACAGTTTTGGGAGAGTGTACACCCTCATGGAGGATGTGGACACCAGGTTTTAGAGACACCGAAAACTTCGACCATGGGGGGAAAATAGCCTAGAAAGAATGTAAGCATTAGGATTTTTCTAGACGTCAGAGAACGTAGATACGGAACATCGACCTCGGAGTAACACAGACCTGAGTGAATGTAAAACATCAGGACCTGGAGGCTTATAGCATTGAAGGAATGTAGGTGAAATATCAGAAATTTATAGACCGAAGAGAATATAGACACGGGAAAACGTCGACTTCGGAGTAACATAGACCCGAAGGAAAATAAACATCAGAACTTAACAGACTTCACTAAGGGAACACAGACAGGGGAGAACATCGCCTTCGGAGTAACACAAACTCGAAAGAACGTAAACGCCAGGACTTACATATATTCTACAACATACATACGGGGAGAACATCGACTTCGGAGTAACATAGACCCGAAGGAATGTACACATCACCTAAGAGAACATAGATACGGGTGAAACATCGATCTCGAAGGAACCTAGACTGTGGCGAATGTAAACTTCAAGATTCATAGATCGTTTCGAACATAAATACAGAAGAACATCGACCTTGAAGACACACAAAACTTGATGGAACATAGATCTGAACATCACACAGACCCGTGGAGAATGGGGGGGTGGGAGGGGGGGGGGGAGGGGGGGGGGGGGGGGGAAGGAGGGGGGGGAGTGGCGGGGGTAACTGAAGATAGACGCAATCCCAACGCATAAAATGGCCTCTAATCCGACGGGAAGCAGTTTAAAGCTTCAGTTTTACAGCCAGGAAACTCTTACAGCCCGTAAATTTGTCACACCTGAACGGGGCCTTTAAATCACCACACCTTTCGGCCATTACGTTGAAGGTCTTATACAAACAGCTTGCTGCTGCAGCTGTGCCTAATAAAGACCATCTCCCAGAAACCGAGATATACGTATCAACAGAAAGAAAAAAGAGAAGACTTTGCCAAATGGAGTTTAAAGGGTCTCTGTCTGCTGCTGAAATAGGTAAAAAAAAAAAAAAAAAGCAAACAAACAAAAACAAATTCTGGTGCTCAAACAAGTCCCACTCGTAGGGAAGCCATGTTGAGGACATGGACTTCGAAGTGTTCAGTACCTTCACACAAAGAAGAAGAAAACGTGCAAAATGATCAGTTTATCACATTCCAAGTTCGGTTTCAGCAAAAGCAATCAAATGTTCGAACTCTTAATAGTTTAAACTAAAAGCTGGAGCAGCATGCTCCTTTTTACCCCCCAAACTGGCCCTATCACGTGTTTGTTGCCCGTATCACGGCTGCACCCGGTCCGACCTATCTACCGCTTTGTGGGAGCGGGTCCCGTCAGGTTAACTGGCTTGTAGATTTATCAAGTGAAAGCGTCGCTGAAACCCTGCGCGGGGCGGTCCTTTAGAAGAGGCAGCCTAAACGTCGATCTTTGGGAGCGTTACGTTTCGTGCATTATGCTCCCTACATGATGGATCGCTCCATTAAACGGTATGGTTCGTAGTCGGGTTGGATTTTGCTGGATGTTTTATGAGCAGAGGTGTGTGTGTGTGTGTGTGTGTGTGTGTGTGTGTGTGTGTGTGTGTGTGTGTGTGTGTGTGTGTGTGTGTGTTGTCATGTCACATAGACACACACACAGACACAGACAGAGAGAAGGGGGAGGGAGAGATAGAGACAGAAGAGAAAGAGACAGACAGACAGACAGACAGACACAGACAGAAAAACAGACAGACATCAGTGACATGACAAGACGGACACCGTAGTCAGACTACTATACAGACACAGCAGTGATATGACCAGAGACACAGCAGTGACACGACAAGACAGACACAGCAGTGACATGACAAGACAGACACAACAGCAGTGACACGACAAGACACGACAAGACAGACACAGCAGTGACACGACAAGACAGACAGACAGCACAGACACGTGACGACAAGACAGACAGACAGCAGTGACACGACAAGACAGACACACAGCACAAACGAAGCAGTGACAAGACAAGACAGACACAGCAGTGGCACGAAAGACAGACACACAGCAGTGACACGACAAGACAGATAGACAGCAGTGACATGACAAGACAGACAGACAGCAGTGACACGACAAGACAGACAGACAGCAGTGACACAACAAGACAGACACAGCAGTGACAAGTCAAGCGGCACAAGCAGCTTGGCTTTATACAAGACGGAAACACCCGGCACTACAGAAAGAAACATAAACAGAGAGTGAAGTCGGGGTATGGAAAGAAAGAATGAGTAAGGCACAGCGCGCGAGCGAGCGAGCGAGTGAAAGGGTGGGGGGGGGGAGGAGGGAGAGAGAGAGAGAGAGCGAGAGAGAGCGAGAGAGAGAGAGAGAGAGAGAGAGAGACAGACAGAGAGACAGAGAGACAGACGACAGACAGACAGACAGACAGAGACAGAGGAGACAGACAGACAGAGAGAAGGCAAGACAGACAGACAAGAGATAGAAAGAAAAACGACAGAAACAGGCAACCCCCAAAAGTGACAAACAAATGGACAAAGACAGAGACAGATTCAGGAACAGGCGTGACAGAGAGGACAGAAAGGAAATGCCAAACAAAAATAAGGGGGGGAGAGGCAGATGGAAGACAAAGACATAGACATAGCAATAAAGAGACAAACAGTACAAAGATTCCCATCTGTCCTTCCCACCGAATATCCCCACTACCCCCTCCCCACCCCTCCCCCCAACCCCTATCCATGTAACCCCCCCCCCCTCCTCTCTCCTCCACCACAACACCCTCCTTTCCTCTCTTGAGCCCGAACCTCGAGCAATCTTTCACACACACACACGCGCGCGCATCGCACACACACACTCATGCACGCACGCAACGCACGCACACACCACGCTCTTCTTCGCAAAGCAGAGAGTGGGTCTCCAGTTTTTATCCAACAATCTGACACGACTTAGTACCGCACACGTAGAACAAAAAGACAGTAAAAAGAATCAAATGCGACAAAGGCAAAAAGAAACTGGGGGGTGGGGGGGGGGGGGGGGGAGAGAAGAGAGAGAGAGAGAGGAGGGAGGCCGAGACAGAGACACCCAACCAAGTTACCCCCCAACCATACCCAGGTATCCCCCAAGAGACATACACCAGAGAAGAGCCCTGAACTCTGAGCCGAACCTCAGCATTCTTTCACACACACACACAACACATCACACACCCAACTCATTGCACGCACGCACGCACGCACACAGAGACGATCTTCTTCGCAAAGCCAGGAGAGTGGAGGAGAGGAGGAGGGAGATCAAACAATCTGGACAAGAGATAGTACCGCAAAGTACAGAACACACAAAGACAGTAAGAAAGAAGTCAAAAGCGACAAGGGAGGAGACAGAGGGGAGGATAGAGAGGGAGAAGGGGGGGGGGGACCAGAGGAGCGAGAAGAGAGGGGGGAGTGGAGGAGAGGAGATGAGGAGAGAGGAGAGGACGAGAGGGAGAGACCGAGAGGGACGGGGAGAGAGGAGGAGGGAGAGCGAGAGGGAGAGGAGAGAGGAGAGAGAGATACAGATAGAGAAAGAAAGACAGAGAGAGGGAGGACCGAGGAGAGAGGAGAAGAAGAGTCAGAAGGCGAAAAGGAGGTCAGGAAACAAAAGAATGGGGGGGGGGGGGGGACGGGTTGAGAGAGACGAGGAGGGAGAGAGAGACAGAGAGCAGACAGGGAACAGAGCGAGAGATACCGAGAGGAGGAGAGAGTGAGAGGAGAGGAGCCGAGAGAGAGCAGAGAGGAGTGAGAGGGTGAGAGAGGAGAGGAGAGAGGAGAGAGAGGGGGGATGAAAAGCTGAAGGTCGAGACCTACCCTTAAGGGAAAAGAAAAAAAGAGGAGAGGGAGGAGAGGGATGAGAGGAGATGGAGGGAGATCGAGCGATCGGAGATGAGACGAGGAGGAGAGGAGAGAGATGAGGAGCGAGAGTAGAGAGAGACGGAGAGAGAGAGAGAGAGAAGGAGTAGACGGAGAGAGGGAGAGAGGAGATGAGATGAAAAAGAAGTCGGAAATCGACAAGGGGAAACAGAAGACTGGGTGGAGAGAGAGAGAGAGGAGGGTATGAGGAGAGAGAGAGAGGAGAGAGGAGGAGAGGGAGAGAGAGAGAGGAAAGAGAGAGAGAGGAGAGAGAGAGAGAGAGAGAGAAGAGGAAGAGAGGGGGTGGCTGAAGACCTCTAGGGAAGCCGCCAGCAGGGGGAGGGGGTGCACCTTACAAAAGATAAGATCACATCCTTTGAAAATGTCATGAACGCTAGGCTGAAGACCCATTAAACCTTTTTGCCCACAGTTGTTGTGAGTTGTCAGTATCACTCTCATCTGATCAGTAGAATAATGAGCACGTGCACGCGCGTACACCACCTGCATCCTGCTGTGCGTGCGCGCCGCGCGCGCACGCACACACAACATATGAACAATTACACACACATATAAAAACCACACACA
>JADBJO010000492.1:392500-417500 GCA_016801955.1 Conus betulinus
TATAGCGCCGGACTCGTGATCCTGGCGATCCTGGTGTTGCGGGTTCAAATCCCCTGCTAGACCCTTTTCAGTGCAGGAGAATGTTTTTCCTGTAAGCTAACATTGGTTTTGATTCTCACACTTACTGATGGTATTTTAAAGATACAAAATTAATATAAAAAGGACAATAAAACAAAAGCATGTGACCTGTTTACTTCCTTCTCTCTTCCATCCAGTCTAACCATCCAGCTCGTCCCACTTTCAACTTCGCTCCCCCCCCCCCCCCCCCCAAACACACACACACGCTCCAATCAAAGTCCGTTATTCCATCAAAGCCAGGGCCTCTCCACTTTCCAAGCGTGGAGACGTCAGCGGATAAAATAGCATTGATCTGTTTTCAGCCGTAGGGTCCACTCGCGGTGCCAGAGCCAGACAGAAACCATGGCGATCATTCCAAAGAGAAACCACGCCAGACGAAATGGCAGAGTGAAAGAGTGCAGTCACCGAGTGCTCCACATTCGAGTGGCCGTAGAGAGATAAATGATGGATGGTCACGCTGACAGCTTTTCTATGAAACGTTGGATCGAAAACAGAATCTGGAAACTGCCTGTAACAGTTGCATGAAATATTACGTTTCAACGGTTGGTTCATTTCTCTTTGAAATTTTTACAAGCACTGGTCTGATAGCTTGGGGTTTTTCATTTGATTTTTTTTCTTTTTTTTTTTGGTCAACACAGCGCATGATTTCAGTTGATTAACTACTTCAAAGATGGATAAACGAAGACCTTTTCAACTCGGTCTGACTGTTAAGAGTGCACGCCTGAACGTGACTGCACGTTATGAATTTACATCACCAATAACAACAAGAAGTAAACATAATAGCATCACAGAATTTCTTTCCGTGTGAAAAATGAGATTATTGCATTTTCACCATTGCAGTTTGATATGCAAACTTTAGATTGCTCCATCAGCCTCTATCTGATGATCGTCCAACAAAAGTTTCATTCCAGAAGATTTAGGAGAGAGTTTATTCTAACCTCTAATTTTCCCTTCAGAATCTGTTACTAAATCAAAAGGAATAAAAGGCGAGTTACTTGACAGCTAAAGGACTGAAACTGACAAACTACGCTTCAAAAGCCACGCGTTTCTTCTCCTTGATCTTCTCCAGGGATGTCAAAAAAAAAAAAAAAAAAAAAAAAAAAAACACCAAAAGACAGAAAAAACCCTCTGAGCAGCAGTCATCAGACTTGCACAGAACAAGAGACTGCATGATGCAAGGCAAACGGTCAGTTTGAATGACAGAGTGAATCTGAAGGTAGAATGACGGTATACAGAGGCCTCATGGATTATCAGATGCGCTGTTACATACATGTACAAGCTTACACATAGTCATTCTCCATTGTGAAACTGAAACTGAAGGCTGGAGCTGAAGCAAGAGGAGAAAAAAACCTAGTCATTAGATGGCTAAAGAAACGGAAGAAGTATACTGTATTACATTGGAAACCTGTTTGAACATATTGGTCTTCTTCACGCAAGACACACAAATCAGACAGACAATGAAAATATTCAAAAAAACAAACAAACAAGCCATAAGCATGATGCACACAGAATGAGAGACAACAGAATAAAGTGTCAGTCACTGCCACATATTTCCATCACCAATTCTTGGGAGGAAAAATCATTATCAAACAGGAACCTTTTTTTTTCTTTTTTAATCCATTAACATGATCAAACATACATTCCAAAGGAAGGAAGCACACAATCCAGTTCTCCGGATCTAATTCAGTCAGGATCAGTTCGGCCAAACTCATCATTCATCATCCACTTGAGTCAAACTCGCCAGAAACAAAGCAAGACGGTCGCACCACCATCCAATACCACTAAGGGGAGCGAAGCAAACGTGCCAGTGAACGACTTGGGACCCATGCCAAATTGTAACAAAAGGGGGATCACTGTGTTTCCAATCAACGAAGAGAAATCAGAAAAGTGTGGTTGGTTGGGATGGGGGAGGCGGGGGGGGGGGGGGGGGGGGGATTGGACGGGGAAGAGATGGGGAGCGGGGAGGGATGGCTGAAGGGATGTGGTGGGGGAGGGGAATAGGAAGCGTGACAGTGTGAAAGGAAAGCCTCCCAGGCTGCTTTCACGGCATTACCGGGCCTGACAATCAAGCTTCTGCACGTTACCTCCCTCCGCATTTTGATTAGCAGCAAATGGGCTGGGTAACGGCAGTCAACATCTTTGTGAATGAACATCGGGGTTCGCCCATCACTAAAGCACCACCATCCTCGCCTTGGCCCCAATCCTATCCACTGCCATCTTCATCACACACAACTCTCATCCACCCACCCTGTGTGTGTGTGTGTGTGTGTGTGTGTGTGTGTGTGTGTGTGTGTGTGTGTGTGTGTGTGTGTGCGAGTGTGTCTGTGGCTATGTGTGTGTGTGTGTGTGTGTGTGTGTGTGTGTGTGTGTGTGTGTGTGTGTGTGTGATTCTGTGTGCTTTTACGTGAGTGTTCGTGAATCATTACTATTATCCCGGACATGGAGGGGTGGTCAGGTGGCATAATGAATATGCTGCCACTTTTCCGGACAGTTAAATCTCACCAATAGCCATCAGACACCAGTCCTCTCTCTCTCTCTCTCTCTCTCTCTCTCTCTCTGAACACGCATGCACGTGTATGAGTTTGCACACCAATGCGCTTACACATGCGCATGCGTACACACACACACACACACACACACACACACACACAAACCGCGCGGGCCCGAGAGCGCATTCCAGTGAGATGCCCATTCCTTTCTTTGCCATTACGTTACTTGTGCAACGATTTCCTTTCTGCTCGTGTGTTCCCTAGCAGCCTACTGTGTTATTAATTAAACCTTGCAATTTGACGGGTAGTTTACGACAGTATGTTTACCATCGCAAACCAGACAAGCGCAACCATTCATGAACTAACTCATGCCGCACTGGTAGTGTTCTCCCTTAGCTGTTTTCACGGAGAAGAAAAAAAAAAAAAAAAAGAAAGAAAAAGGAAAGAGAGACAAAAAAAAAAACAAATGAAATAAAATGAACTGAAGCATGATGTTAAACGGGAAAAAAAAATTACCAGAAAGCTGGGGGGGGGGGGGGGGGGGGGACATCCATCCTTTTTGACATAAATATAATACATGAGAAAGGCATTAGTATATGAACTATATATATGTCAAAATATACTCCTTTGCCAGAAAGCTGTTATTCTGATGACGAAAGTAGGGCATTTTTTTTTCTTCAATAGGACAAGGCAAAGCGGGGAATTTGTCATCTCAGAAACTGCGTCTCTGTGCTTACCAAGAAGAGTTTAAAACAAAATAATGTAATGGGGAAGAAATCAAACGTGGTTACCTTCCCTGCCCTGTCCATGAACTGTAGGTGAGAACTGGGTGATTTAATTGCGCCTGAAACTTCTTTGCGCCATAATCTCCCTTTTCACAGTTTCGATCCACAGACAGAGGTCTTCCGAAGCCTGTAACACTGATCCAGATACATGTTGGCGTTAGCATGGAAAGACTTATTAAACCTCTCTATCTGGCTGTTCAAGCCAAGAGGATGATGGTGCAGTCTGGGAAGGTTAATTAACCCTTTGATGGCTGCTCAAGAGATAAGGATCTTGAGGTAATGGGATAAGGCGGATAGATAAGATTTCCAGGTACAAAGGACTGTACTGTTTTTTGTTTTTGTTTTGGGTTTTTTTTTTTGTGTTTGTTGTTTGTTTTTTTTTGTTGTTTTTGTTTTTTGTTTTGTTTTTTGGGGGGGGGGGGGTGACATTCTAAGTTTACATACACAATTATCGGCTTCTGGTTAACATTTCATCTGTCAAAGGGTTAATGAACATATTTGTAAAAAAAAAAAAAAAAAAGTCGTGTAGGAATCTGATTTCTTCCAGTCCGAAAATGGGCCACTAACCTCTAGCAACATACTACTCCTCAGAAGGAGATCATACCAATATATAACGTTTATTTCTACATGAAAAACTGCTACTTATTCTAAGTGAACAGTTGCGTCTGTGATGAAACAACTATTGGTCCGGGGGAAAACGGCTGTTTGTTTTTCACGTGTAAAAAAAAAAAAAAAAAAAAAAAAGTTATTTCCCCCCCCCCCCCCCCCCAAAAAAAAAAAAAAACGGTAAACATTTCCCTCCACCCTCCCTGCAAAAATAACTTACCATCGAGGAGAAATTGTTATTTCTATGCAAAAGCAGCTATTTATTTCGGAAAGACGGCTACCACCTCATCAAAACAGCTAATATCGCCGGGGGGGGAAAAAACGGTTGTTTCCCCATGTAAACAGCTGATGTTTATGGTTTATGTTGCCACCTAAACATGCCTGACTAAAAAGCTAATTCTTGCGAGAAAAAAAAAAAAGGTTATGTCCCTTGGGAGGAAAAAAAAATCCAATTATGCTGGAAAAGCAGTCATGTTCCCGTGTAAGCAGCTGACTGATCCCGTGAGATGTTTCTTTTTCTGACTTATCAGCAAATTATCTCGGGGAAACTAGTTTGTGTCCCGTGAAGATGGTGAATTACCCCGGAAAAGGTATTTTTCTGTGGTCGTACCGACCGTTTTTCTTTCCTTTTTTTTCTCTTTTTTTTTTTAAAAGGCGAATTATCATGGGAAGCTGTTTTCAGAAGCTAATATAACATCCAATTCGTTTTACCGGATACTTCCTTGTTTTTCATGGGAAATGCACTTTGCCCGTGATAACTAGCGGTTTGGGTGAGACGATGATTATTTTCTCGGGATTGGGTAAGTACCCTTTCGAAACTATCCTATTTTGCTCCAGCATAAAAAATCCTTTAAGTGTGCGGTACATAAGCTTTCAAGCCACCATGGTTTTCAGTTTTCATATAACGTTCACATCCCAGACCCCCACCCATACCCTGCTACCTCCACTGCCCTCCCCACCTCCCCCCCCACCACCCACCCACACATACACACGCGCACGCACGCACGCACGCACGCGCACACACACACACACACACACACACACACGCCCCTTTTAAGTTGGTAAATACACGGTTCCCTAGTTGACAGAGCGGCCTGTGATTGCTATCGTGCAACCCGAGAAGGTCTGCCACACACCTGGCAAAAGACCGGAGGATAATGAGGCTGACAAGGGACGGAGGAACGCGCTGAAAGGAGCCTAAGGCTGGAGAGAAGGTCGGATCACATACTGAACAATATCACACCCGGAGGGAAAGCTGCAATCGGCGGTATCAGTATCACCATGCTTTGGTTCGCCGACTTGGAAGTTAGTAGTAAATGGCGCTGCTTGCGCATGCGCGCAGAGAAAGAAAAAGAGGTTGGGGGGGGGAGGGGGGGGAGAGAAAAGAGATAGGGTAGTGTGTGTGTGTGTGTGTGTGTGTGTGTGTGTGTGTGTGTGTGTGTGTGTGAGCAAAGATAGTTCGCCCTACAGTCTTTGGTGTGTGTGGTGTGTGTGTGTGTGTGTGTGTGTGTGTGAGAGAGAGAGAGAGAGAGAGAGAGAGAGAGAGAGAGAGAGAGAGAGAGAGAGAGAGAGAGAGAGAGAGAGAGAGATTTCATCCAAAATGACAGAAACATAATGTGAGAGAAGGTGTGTGTGTGTGTGTGTGTGTGTGTGTGTGTGTGTGTGTGTGTGTGTGTGTGTGTGTCTGCGTGCGTGCGTGTGTGTGTGTGTGTGTGTGTGTGTGTGTGTGTGTGTGTGTGTGTGTGTGTGTGTGTGTGTGTGTGTGTTTATACAGCTGCGATCCAAGAAAATCAGTTAACAGAGAGAGAGAGAGAGAAAGAGAGAAGGGGAGACAGACAGACAGACAAGCAGTCAAAAAGGAAGAAAGACGGTGTGAAACACAGAAAGACAGACAGAGACAGAGAGACAAACAGATAGAGAGACAGAGACACAGAGAGAGACAGAGAGAGAGAGCGAGGGGAGAGGGAGAAGAGGGGAGGGGTGTGTGATCAGAAATCTGAAATACTTTAGTCAACCAAGGAGACCGAGGAAGCTTGAGGAATGAGTGAAAAGAATCATAGGGGAGGGAGAAACAGACAGATAGACGGTACAGACAGACAGACAGACAGACAAAGTGAGTGAGAGATGGCCATTGAACACAACCGCAAGGGTTCAGTCTGCTCTGATGGGTAGTCTCATGGCAGCTTCATGTGAATACGAACTCCCTACTGTCTGTCCTCACTGCCGCTGGGACCGCGACACGGTCTAAGGTGGGTAGGTAAATGCTGCAGTCAGACATAGATGCCTTGCCACGAAAGATGGGCCAGCAAAAAAAACAAACAAACAAACAAACAAAAACAAACCTCCAACCCACCCCTTCTCTCTCCACCAACCCCCTTCCACCACAAAAAAAAAAAAACGGAAAAAAAAAAAATCAAAAACACTTACACAATCTACCTTCACTAAAAAAAAAAATTGCCTCGATCAATATCATTATCACACCACTCACTACTTTAACGTGTTGCATAGAGTACTGCTTAATCCCACTTTCCGTTTGCGAATGACCCACTGCCTTCAAATGGCAGAACAAAAATCAACCAGTCTTTCAATCAATCACATCGATCACTACCCCATACCCATTGTGCACAACACTCATTAAATCCCTCTTTCTGTTCCCGAGTTAGCATTGCTTCAAAAAATAAATCGGTTCAAACCGAAACAAAAATAAGCCAGACCAGACCAAATCCAAATTGCTGTCAAAGCCATCGCTGCAGGTCTGTGGCACATAGCGAAAAAGCCTGTGATGAAACAGGATAATGCCGAACATGAAGGGGAGCTCAACCACATTTATCGTAATTTAATTTCAATCCTTTTCATCCCAACCGCTTTCCAGAGAGCCAAAGCAGAAATACAAAAACTTTCCTGGGGGTTCTCTCATACATGCAGAGTTAAAGTTACTCCTAGTCTGACCAAGCGAGCAGTGCAACATCTTTTTTTCCCCAAAAAAATTCAGTTTCTGAGAAGTCAAAAAGTTATTAGCAAGAAAACGAGTCGTTTTTCAATTGATAAAGCCAAGCAGTTAAAGTGTTGGTAAAGGAAGTCATTGAGAGGAACATACTTCAACCATTTACCTGAAACTCAAAATACTTAGCCATCTGAATCGCGTGTACAGTCTACTCCTAAACCAGAGATTAAAATCACAACTGTATAATGTTCTTTTCTTGTCTGTCACCACTCACTGCGAACACACACACACACACACACACACACACACACACACACATACACACATACACACTATTCATGTCTTCAGATAAGATCTCAATTCAAGTCCCTGCAGAAATATTGCATTAATGCCATACTTCTAAGTAAGCACTGTTCAGAAAACAGAATCCAAAGAAAAAGCCAGAAAGACAAGGGCTGTAGGAGTATTTCTTTGTCAAACTTGGGCCGCTTCCACTCCGGCCCCCACATCCTTCCCCCCCCCTCACCTACCCCCAGCAATAATGTCCAATCACCTCCATCACCCGAGAGCCAAGTTGCAAAGAGTTATTCCCCGTAGGCCCGGTCCTCTTATCTGTGATGTGAATCAACGTGTGCTCTGGAGGCAGTAGTGCAAACTGTGATCACGTGCCTATCACATAATCCCCGGCCATCCCCTCAGACAGATCCATGTCGCGGTGAGTGTGTAACTTCTGATTCTGGGTAATGATTCTGGAACCTGACTGACGTGATTTTCTCGGGGAGACTACGAATGTCTGGTGTGTTTGGCGAGAATGGAGCGATTCCGAGATACGCCGACTGGAAGGAATCAATAATATGACTGATACGTCATGGCTGATGCGTAGTAATGGTGGTGCGGTGGGGAGGGAGAAATGGGATGGGGGGGGGGGGAGGGGGGGGACAGGGAGGCAAATATCGGAGTGTAAGCAAAAATATGGGATACGAGGGGTGTAATGATGGAACGATGGAATGAACCGAGTGACCGAGTTTGGGTTGAACGCTTGTCTCGAGCCAGGCTAGAGACGGTCGGGTTGAGACAGCAGCGATGGAAGAAAACAAAATAAAAAGAAACGAAGGCAAGAAGAAGAAGGAAGACTCGGCACAAAAACTATATGCCAAAAGTTTTAAGGCAGTGCTTAGTTTTGTACCTGTCTGTCCTTGATGTTCTATTAGGTTCTTCTACATCGTAGAGTCAGACCACAAGATGGTAACAATAACAATGGGAACATCAGCAACAACAACAAACAAAACCAACAACATTAACAACATCAATCATCATCATCATCATCATCATCATCATCATCATCATTATCATCATCATCATCGTCGTCATCATCATAACAGAGGGAAGAATTGTCAGAAACAGAATATTACAAATTGAAATCCATAGACTAGATGCGTATTTTGAGAAAGACAAGCGAAAGCTATACAAAAAAAAAACAGGTGTAATACAAATGGCAGGCACTGAAGCAAGCACACAATATCGTGAAATGAAGCCACTGGTCAAAACCATCTGTCTGTCTGTCTGTTTGTCTGTCTGTATGTTTGTCTCTCTCTCTCTCTCTCTCTCTCTCTCTATCTGTGTGTGTGAGTGTGTGCGTGCATGCATGTGTGCATACGCGCGTACATGCGTGTGTGTGTGTGTGTGTGTGTGTGTGTGTGTGTGTGTGTGTGTGTGTGTGTGTGTGTGTGTGTGTGTGTGTGTGTGTGTGTGTGTGTGTGTGTGAGAGAGAGACAGGCAGTCAGACAGAAAGATCAGAATACTTGTACGATTTCTCAGCTTCTGTTAAAAAAAAAAAGGGGGGGGGGGGGGGTAATAGATATGAACAAAGAACCTTGGCTGCTGAGCAGCACAGATTTGAACAGACATGATCAATACGATAGAGCGACGACTTTGCAAAGTAAAGAGGTCTTTTGCAATATTTCTAAAGATCTTCTCTGCTGGGTTTTAGTGCCCGTAAAGGAAGAAATTATTTCCATCTTATGTGCCGCAGCTCGCGGTAATAGTAGCGCAGCATCAAGGTCTTTTGATACTTACGTGGCCTGGTCCACACGCATCGAATATTTCCAACCGCCAGCTGGTTCTAAGTTTTTCTATGTCAACGTCTGTAACTGCATCCTATTTTGAAGCAGTTATCTCTCGCTGCTGTGGAGTAAAGGATGGGATGACGGTCGTAGTTTCAGTCAATAGCGGAGCTTTTCTTTTTCTATTGTCTTCTCGGATCTGTTCTTAGAGTGTCGGTCGGTTAGTACAGCCTGAACACTGAACACAAGTTACCGAGCTCTCCCGTAACGTTTGTGTTACATGGCTATCGAAAGGGTTAATCCCGCATCGAAACTGGTGCACATCAAAGATGTAGAGTTGACAAGATCAGTATCTTCGCCTTAAACTCGTTGGAGTCTCGCGCATTGATTGAAAGTATTCACGCCTTCCTATTGGTCTGACGGACTGTAAGTCTGCCTGCTCTTCACGGGTTGCCTGTCCATCCACTTCACTTAGCTACTGTCAGTGTCAAACTGTCACGTTTGCTGTACACGCACGGTGGTTTATCTGCAGGCAATGGCTGCGTGCAGACTGTACGGCGACCTCGCCGAGCAGCGACAAGAAGTAGCTGGAGTACGTGGTGACATGAGAGGGCACACCAGTCCACTGAAACAGTTCTCTCTCTCTCTCTCTCTCTCTCTCTCTCTCTCTCTCTCTCTCTCTCTCTCTCTCTCTCCAGCAAGTTGCTACGTTCCTGCACGAGTGAACGGGGACTCCGACAAAGCGGGGAAAAAAAAAAAAAAAAAAAAAAACGAGGAGATATACTAATCCTTTCCGCTCTGCATCTTTGGAAACATTCAGGTCCAAGACGCCTTGCAAGCAAGACGCGAACTCGGGAAAATGCAGAAATGCCAAGGTCGCACAGCTGTCACCCAGTTTCTCATGACCCCAAATACCTCTTTACAAATCAGTTACCAAGGGCGGATCGCTTCGTTCAGGAAATGGGACGGGGTATCCTTAGAGTTCTCAGGAGAACTACTAGAGGGGCGGAGGGTGTGGGGGATGCCGTCAGAGATCTGCAATGCTTAGATAGCTAATGAGGAAGGGAGGAAAGGAGTGGGGATAGCGGCCGATCTGTGTCTCGTTCAGTAAACGAAGTCTGTTTATCACAAGGTGTCAGTGCATTGCTGGGGGTGCTTAATCTACAAGACACTGTCAGCAATCTTTTGCTGAATTGCACTCTTTGGCACTTCAGTTCTCTTTTAACCAAAATAGAGCCAGGTCAAGGATGAAGAGGATGGAGAGGGAGGCGAAGTTGGGGGTGGGGGTGGGGGGATGGGCGGAAGGTCAGAATGTCCAGAATTTCTGGAACCCCTAGTATACCAGACCTGCATACTGACCTGCATCTGGTATTTCTTTTCCCAGTTTGGCAAGCTATTCATGGAAGCAAGCAGAAAGATACACAGTTTGTTGTTCATCAAATTACATAACCACCCCACCCCCATCCCAAAAGAAAATCAATAACAACAACAACAACAAACAAACAACAACAAAAAAACTCACGCAGGAGCCGAAGTTTAACGGAACTCTTTCGTTTACATCTGTTATCCTTCCGTTGATGTGAAATTAACACGTGGTGTCATCTACCCCATTTCCCATGTACTGTCGTTGGTGTCATCTGAATTCCCCTTTTCATGATTCACCTATTGATGATCTCAATGTGCCTATTCCCAGTTCGCCTATGTTCTTAGTAAGATATCAATTGCTCCTTTATATTCTATGCATACGAATATTTTTTCCCTTACAATTGTTAAGAAGATATGATTAACACACACACACACACACACAACGCGCGCGCGCGCGCGCTTTCTAATCAGTTTATGTCTGTCTGGCAACATATGTTCAACAGTGGTTAACAGAATAGTTTACCTAAACTGACTAATGAGAAACCAGTGTGTGTGTGTGTGTGTGTGTGTGTGTGTGTGTGTGTGTGTGTGTGTGTGTGTGTAAGAGAGACCGACAGACAGAGGCAGACACACAGACAGGCAGACAGACAGAGAACGAGGGGAGAACTAATTCATGAAAGCGCTCGATCACAGCGCAGATCCTGTCATCAAAGGCAACCTGTCAGAGGTAGCACTGTACTGCTGCTAACTCGCTCCGATGTTATAAAGAATTTTGCCTCCAAATGTTGTCCAGTATCTTTTGTTGTGAGTCTCCCCCCCCCGCTCCCCCCCCACGTGCGTGTACGTGTATAGATTCCTCTAGAGCCAAACCGCCTGACATGTTGAGAGACATTCAGAAACACAAACAGCAGGCGGAGCAAGACTTGATGCCGTAACAAAAAGATGAAAAGGGAAATAGTGGCATCGTTTGTCTACAATTTCCTCTTGTGTTGCCTGCCCCAAGCTCCCACCAGCACGCACAAGTGTACACACACACACACACACACACACACACACACACACACGTCCAATCAAAGCCGGTGACTTAATCAAGCTGGTGGTGCCACCACTTTGAAGCGGGGTGACGTCAGCGATGAAAACAGCATTGATCTGTTGTCAGCCTCCGTGGCTGGCGTTTGAGCGGAACCTCTTTGTAGTGCCAGCCAAGGCGATCAGTTACCCAGCAATTTTGTCGGGAGAAAAACGGGGTGAACTAGTGCAATTATTCCGCGCGCGTAACTTCCACTCTTGTCATGGAAGGCGATTGGTCGATGCCTGAAACATCCAATCGTCTTTTACAAAGAGTAAAAAAAAAAAAAAAAAACAGCAGTCAAGAACAACAAATATACACCCAAAGGTGCGGGTGGGAACCCATAGAAGTACTGTTTCTGGGTACTACCACCTGCACCTTCAGGTGCATCTTTGTCTTATCTCTTTTTATTTCAAAAACAGCAACAATGGTGTGTTAAACATACTGAAGTATCTCTAGGCTTGGTGGCTTTGGTGTTTGTTAAGTTATAAAACACAGTTATTTTTCTAGGCTAAAAGTCATATCATCAAAAGGCTAAAAGGATATCATCAATGTTATATGCCAGTATTGTTGCTGTTGCTGTTATTGTCGTTGCTGTTGTTTTGTTGCTGTTGTTGTTTGTTGTTTTGCTATTGGTTCTTTTTTTAAAATGATTTCTTAAAAACAGCAACAGCTTGCTAAGACCTAACAAGATTTTACACATTTTCATGAAGAGAATGTAACCTTCCTGTAGAAAAGGGAGGAAGAAAAAAGAAACTTTCACTCCTCTCCTGCTTTCTTCTTAATCTAGGATTCCGATTAACACAGTTAATAAACCTGGGTCGAACTAATGACAGGGAACTGGAGGAGGGCTTGAGAAAATATTCTTTTCAGTGGTGTCCAAAAGAGAAACTTTGAAATAAGTGAATGAGAGAACGAGCAGAAAGAAACCTGCAGTTTAAAGTCCATGTTCAAAATGTCAACTGAGGTAGAACACACACACCCATCCCCCATCCCCACCCCCTGACTTGAATTCCCATCTTGTGGGATTCTTCAGGGAAAGACTCGATCAAAGACTATGGAACGGTCAATAGAAACTGACCTGACACAACACACACGGGGAAGGTACTTGATACTTGGAAGCCAGTACAGAGCAATGAAAACTAGGAAAAAAAAAAAAAAAAAGAAGGAGAAAGGCAAAGAAGATCTGAGGGGCCCGGGCCGCTGTGAGGTCGACTATTGAATCACGTTCACTGTCGGAAGAGACGAGTTCGAACACAGGTCGCGCCCAACCTTAAACTTGATGTGTTGATTATTACTGCCCACCGTTTACATTTTGTCCGTTCTCATGGTGCCAGCGTAGTGTTTAATTAAAAGATCCCTACCCCAACCTGGCAACGACATTATATTGCAACGCGAGGTATCCCAAGAGCCTGGCCGTGAGCGAAGCACGTACAAAGGGCTACATACAAACAGATCCATGCGTTGCTCCAAACGCGCTTGCGCGAGCTAAACACACACAGCTGCGACTGGAAAAGCTCCAGGCGAAGTTTGTTTTGCTGCTGAACGACGTGTAAATTTGTGACTGGCCGCTACATTTGGAAAGCAGGTACTAGGTATGAGTCAGCTGCAGGCGCCTGTGGTTGCCGTCTGCCTGACTTTTCTAAATATCCACTGTACTCAATTGTATGGCTTTCCTTGAAATGGGTGTTTCAGATGGAAAAAGAATAGTCTGACAAAAGCCGACGAAAGACGGGAATCACAAAAAAAAAAACTGTGTGTTTCGAGCATATTTGGACTCGGAATACTGTTTGGTGTGTATCCGTAAAACATATTGCCCTTACACTTGAATGGTTGGAGTTTCAATCGTGACAGCCACGCCGATCACACTGAGCCGTTCAGGGCCGTCAGCCCGGCAAGATGGAAACCACATCATGAAGCAAATCAGACCATCGAGGAAAAAAAAAAAAAAACGTTCTGAAAAAGAAACAAACAAAACAAGCGGTCATGACGCAGGAGCCAAATGACTGGCATCTCATCTCATGTCATCTTATCTCATCTCATCTTATCTCATCTCATCTCACCTCATATCATCTCATTCCCATGACCTAAGTGTGCTGGGGGGGGGGGGGGGGGGGGGGGGGGCGGAGGGGCATGAGGAACGACTCCGCCGATCTTTTCTCCATCATGGCCTGTCTTCTGCTTCTTGCAGAGTTCTGGCAGCCTGAGGTTGATCCATTCCATAACATAGTAAGGCATATTCATTCCCAGATTTTAAAGATTTAAAATATAAACGAAGAACACTTCAATGCCACAAATGCATTTTTAAAATCTTGTCTAGGCAAGGAGTCACAGCAGAACAGACAGCTAGCGTCCATCTGGACAGTGTGTGCATCTTTCACTACCGAATTGCTAGAGAACAACAAACAACAACAACAACTAAGAAGTTATAGTATGTCGTAAGTTGCCTTTGCTGAAAAGTTACGAGTTTCCAGAACAAAGGCAGGGGATTCGTCCTTAACGGCAGAAAACCAATATATAATGTAACTAAAACGCAGAAAACGATAGGAACGGTTGAGGAGCGGTCAGTGTTGTTTCTAATCAAGAAATGGACACTAAGGACATGAAGGGGTGGGGAGGGATGAAAGGAAATCCTCCCCGACTGCTATCACTGTGCCTCCAGAGCTGATGAGATGGACTTGCTGGCATTACCGGCAGCCCCACTTGCTTAGCGGCAGGGGCAGCTCCGTGGATACTGGTGGCGTGAGTGTGGTGCCAACTTTATCCCCTCCCTCCCCCCCCCCCTTCCACCTCAACCCGTGCCCTTCTAATGAACCGACACTTCTGTTTTCTGGGGGACAGGAGCCCCCCCCCCCCCCCCCCCCCCCCTCCGTGTGTCTGTGAGGGGAGGAGGGGGGGGGTGGAGAGAGGGGGCGAGGAGAGGGGAGGGTGGAAGTGGGGCGGGTAGGGGGAAAGGCAGGAGAGAGGGGAGGAGGAGGGAGACCAGGGCCAAGTGGACGCTGTTCCTGAGAGCAGGAACTGAAGAAAGACCAGTGCCTTCCTGCTTCTCCCGCTCTCCCTCTACAAACTGATGGATAAATAAATCTATAGGTAGGTAGAAAGACAGTCAGACAAGTAGGTAGACAGACAGACAGACAGACGGACAGACAGACAGACAGACAGACAGATAGATAGATAGATAGATGATAGATAGATAGATAGATAGATAGATAGACTGACAGACACACAGATAGATTCGATCTTTTTGTGGGAACACTCTTAACGCTCATGCGCTACTAGTGTAGTTGTTGTGTGTGTGTGTGTGTGTGTGTGTGTGTGTGTGTGTGTGTGTGTGTGAGAGAGAGAGAGAGAGAGAGAGAGAGAGAGAGGGAGAGAGAGAGAGAGAGAGAAAGAGAGAGAGAGAGAGAGGGCGCAGACGGACAGACCAGACAGAGGATATGCCCATGTATGCATGTGTATGTGTTCGAGCATACTCGCATACACACATGGTTTTGTACAGCTAGCGCGAATGCGCGCGTGCGTGTCTGTCGGTCACTAATAACTCCCCCCCCCCCCCCCCACCCACCCCGCCCCCGTCCCCACCCAATAGGTCTTAGGTCTCGTATCTGCATATGTTCCAAGTGGCGGGAGACATTGCTCTTCACTCCTGACTCTTTGTTTTCCGACAGCCGTCACCTTCCTGCCTTCCCCCTCCTACCTACCCGAGCCTTCCTTCTAGCGGGTAATTTCCACTGGTATGTTGATCCTTCATCCCCGGCCGCCCCCCAACCCCTCCTCCCCTCCCTCGCCCACTCCGATTGACCCTCGCCTGGCTGTTTGCATTCAATCACGGGGTTGGGGAAGCTGGCTACCTAGCGTCTGTCTCCGCTTGTCTGAAGGGTCCATGAACAAATGTTTGATGTGTAGCCGGTCACGTCAGCTAGGAGGGTGGAGGGTGGTGGTGTGGAGGGAGGGATGAAAAGAAACCTACGACGTTGACATCGTCGTCTTCGTTGTCGTCAACAGTGGGGGTTGGCGGGGGGTGGGGGATGGGTATGGGAGTGGGGGATTACAGAAGCAGCTGACTTATAACAGGAAGAGTCAGTAGCGCCTGAGAAAGTAGAATGGGCTCTTTGGTAGTACTCATACCGCTAGACTGACCATTGAGAGAATACAGTGGGAGGTAAAAACCGCAAAAGGGTTAGGTTACCAGATCGCCCCAAAACGGATGGAATGAACAAATGACGGTACAGAAGCAACAGGTTTTGACTATTGGGACTTCCACAGAGAAATAAACAAATGGGATCCTCTAGAAAAGAACGGGAAAAACAGGAACGAACAGTGAAATCGCTGTGCTTGGCAAAGTGCTGCGAATGAGTATGCCAAGCTTTTCAAGCATCAGAGGAAGGGGAACGGGGCGGGGGGGGGGGGGGGGGGGGGGGGGGGGGAGGAGAAAAAAAGCAAAGGGCATGATGAGAAAAGATAACCTTCTTGAACTGGCTTTAGCGCGCGCGCGCGCGCGCGCGCGTGTGTGTGTGTTGTGTGTGTGTGTGTGTGTGTGTGTGTGTGTGTGTGTGTGTGTGTGTGATTGACGAATTGATCAAACCGCATATATATATATATATATATATATATATATATATATATAGAGAGAGAGAGAGAGAGAGAGAGAGAGAGAGAGAGAGAGAGAGAGAGAGAGAGAAATGGTTTGATGAATTCTGTAATCTTTCGTGTCTGATTAAAACAGGCCTTCGCTTGTCATTCAGCAGATGCACAGGAAGCATGTTACGGGAGTTACCTTCCCCTGGGCACTGTTCGGATTGGGTTGCCGTCGTTGGCTGGCATCAATACAGTGAAGTCCATTAAGCGAATGGAAGGGAACCTACGGCTTGGGCTATGTTGACTTTGACAAATGATGTCTCTGGCGAGGTCTTCCAGTGCGTGTTATCCCTAATCTCTCTCTGCTCCACACTGGATGAACTACGTGATAATGTTGATCGCGTGTCTTTATGTGCCCAGTTAATCTTTCACATGTTTCACTCTGTGTATGAGAGAGAGAGAGAGAGAGAGAGAGAGAGAGAGAGAGAGAGAGAGAGACAGACAGACAGACAGACAGACAGACAGACAGAGAGAGAGAGGCGGAAAACAGTGTGCTCTCCGTATATTTTTCATACAAGATATCCCGCAAGTATGGCAGGCAAAGTTTTTTTTTAAAGAAACTAGAGATTAGCTGCTTGGTATGAATTTGCATGTGCCCTGACCAAAAGTATTTGATGCTAAACCTTCATCTCAAAACAATATTTGGAGCCAAAATAATCTTGATTTACGTTCTGTCGGTCTGTTCCGCCCGTGAGACCCTGCTCTCTCTCTCTCTCTCTCTCTCTCTCTCTCTCTCTCTCTCTCTCTCTCTCTCTCTCTCTTGAGAATTATGTCAAAAAAAAAAAAAAAAAAAACATATTGGCACAGGACAATGTTTTCAAGCGAAAAAAAAAAACGGAATTCAAAGCAGCTCGAACAATTTAGAGTAATGAGAATTTCAGGGCTGTTTCGTTTTAAAGCATGTCACACGACCCAACGCCCACGGCCAAAATGCTCGACAGGTTCAAGCGATTGCATTGACATGCTGACCGCTCGAACCCACCAGGCCAGTTGACAACATTTAGTGTCCGTGAGATTTTTGTCCCTGTTTTTTTTTTTTTCCTTTGATACCTCGCCCTGCATATCCTGTGATCTTCGGAACAAAATCCATCCATAATGAAGCTTTCACGAACGTGGATAAGGCATGTCCTGTTCTCTGGCGTCTCTGGTTTTGTTTGTCCAAAGCGAGGCACAATCACGTGACTTCTAGCCGTGCCTTTCATTGGCTCTCGATGCTCTGCCCGAGAAACGTATTTCGCCATATCCGTACACGTTATGAAATGAAACACCAGCGACTTAGTTTTGAAACTTATTTCTTCCAAAGTGTGTAAGACGTGAAGCGCAGCAGCGAGCATCATGCTGCACGATTTGATCTAAAATGCTGAGCTGTTTTCCTACCACATCAGGACCGACGTGTGTGGATTCGGACAGCGAGAATGCCGAGGATTCTCCCTACCAATCAGACGATCTTATGCAATTTGGTGCATGTGGACAAAATCCTAAGGCTGGACATCATTTGGAAAGAGTTCTTCTTGGACCTGTAAGACGTTTATCTGCTTCTTTTTTTTTTTTTTTCAATCGATGATGAAATCGATTTTTTGTTACGCGCTAGGTTATTCAAGCTTCGTCTTTTTTTTCCTCTCTTTTATTTCGGAATATTTCTTTTATTTGTGTTGAACTTTGTGACTGGTCCACGCTTGTTAACTTCCTTCTGATTGGGAGGCGGAGATCTCGGCATTCATCTGTTGTTTTCCATGTTGGTTGTCGTGCTGATTGCAGAGGAGGAATGTCGTGTGCATTTTCTAATGTCTTGTTTGTCACGTCTGAAGGAAACATGTTTCTCGAAAACTGACCTGTTTACTTCATATTGTGAATGAAAATAAATTTTACTTTGCACCTTCCTGTTGCATGGTTCAGTGCTCATCTACCATTTGATTTTTTCCCCCTTCAAGGCATAGTCACATGCTACCTCCGACACCAATCATTGGCTCTGAATGGAGCGAGTTCAGTGGCTCATCTACCATTGATTTTTTTTTCCCAATGCAAGGCATAGTCACGTGTCTACCCTCCGACACCAATCATTGGCTCGTGACGCCAAATCCATGAAATAACGTTACCGAACAAGTTCGCTCATGAAACGAAAATGCATTTCCCAACCTATTTCTTACGAAACAATATCTGATAAGAAAACACATAAAACACCACGCGACACTTTCAAACGTGAAATGCTTTGCAAAGGTTTCGTTCAGCTTCGAGATCGAGTTCGTGTGGTAGTGTTGTAAGCAGGCAGAACATTCGTCTTGGAAGTTTGAACTGCTAGCACCCTCATTAAAACGCACGACGCGACCTGTCAACGTGAGTGATTTTAGCATGGAGGACATGTCTGCTCACGAAGGTCTCTGGCTGGTGAGAACTGTTTGGGTTCCAGTTTTCCTCGCCTCATTAGAATTGATTATTGCGAAGCTGAAGCTAGAGTATTCTCTCACGGTCTCTGCACCTGTTTGGGAAGTGGGCCGAGGGTTCGGGGGAGTTCAGGTTGAAGTGGGGAGAGGTAGGGGGGGGGGGGGGGTGGGGGGGGGGGGGGGGGGGGGGGGGGGGGGGGGGGGCGTGGTAGCGGATGGGAATAGCAAAACGAGAAGAAAGAGAAAGAGAGAAAACAAAAAATGCACGGTAATTTGTGTAATGACAAGCCGTTTAGAGGGGGTTGATTATTGTGTCACAGCGGACGCAGTTAGAGCCACGCTTATGACAGCAGGTGGCAGGATGTATTTTTAGTCCTAAACGGCAAGCCAGCTAATTATTAGCATGGGGTCCAGTGTGTTGATTATGCTTATATTAAGGAGAAGAGGACAAAAGCAGCAATGACATTAAATTAAAAAAAAAAAAAATGGAGCTGTGGAAAAAAGCACGCGGCGAGCGCGGTACAGGACTTGCATGCACGCACGCATGGCACACACGTTACACACACACAACACACGCCACACACACACCACACACACCACACACACACCACACACAACACACACACCACCTAGATACACACACACAGCAAACAAAACACACACACACACACACACACACCACACACCACACACACACACGAAACACACAAACCCACACACACACACACAGCACGCACACACACCCACGCACGCAGCACGCACGCACGACAACAAAACGCCGTCGCCACGCAAACACACACACACGACACGCACCCACACACACACCACACACAGTCGCTTACTCACACACACACACACACACACACACACACACACACACAAACACTTAAGATTCAGTCTAGGTCTTTCAGGAACTGACTTTAGATTGTACTGATGGAACAGAGAGAGAGGGAGGGGAGAAAGAGGAGAGAGCAGAGAGGAAGAGGCAGATGAGAGAGTGAGAGGGAAGAGGTGAAGAGAGAGAGGAGGGAAGAGAGAGAGTTGAGTTGTAGAGAGCGCAGTTTGATTCTTCAATCTCTCTCTCTCATTCTCTCTCTCTCTCTCTCTCTTCTCTCTCTCTCTCTCTCTCTGAAGAAGAAGAGGCATTCACGCAGAATATCAGTTACATTAAAAAAGATCACAGACCCATGTTTTATTTATTTGTCTGTGGCGTAAATTGTTTGTCTCGGGACTTATAATCCCGCACCACCAAAATAAAACGGGTGATTTTTTCTCTCCCTCTTAGTGTTCTAGAATATCAATTTTCTCCTTCGGTGAATTAGGTCAACTTAGATAAATATGAACAAGCCATCATTCATAAAAATTTACAAACACACAAAAAAAACAAACGCGCTTGCACGCGCGTCACACGCACGCACGCAAAGACAGCCAGAGACAGACAGACAGACAGACCAACACACACACCCCCACACACACACACACCCACAAACACACACACACCACCACACACACACACGCACGCCACGCACGCAACGCACGCCACGCCCGCACGCAACACACCCCACACACACAGACACCCACAAAACAACACAACCCCAAACCGCAAAAACGCCGTCCTAATATCATTTAAGGGTGAACAGACGTAAAAGTAAAAGAACGAACGGCACCCCCAAAACGACGGAAGAACGGGAAAAAAAAAAATCGGGGAAGGGACCCGATGAAAAACAAAACAAACAGATGAAAAACAAAAACAAACAAAACAAAACACAAACAAATACACGAAAAGACAGTCAGATAAAAAGAAACGCTGACACAGACTTGCCTCGGGGGGGGGGGGGGGGGGGGGGGGGGGGGGGGGGGGAGGGAGGGGGAGAGGAGAGAGGAGGGGGAGAGACAATGTATACAGAAGGTACCCCCGATGTTGCTTCCCCCTCGGGCGCCTTCCTTCAGGGATAGGGATGGACGCGAGACTTATGTAATACCAGCTAGTCACTGATAAGAAAATAACACCGGTCTCCGGGCTGTCGGCACCAAATCTGGGAAGCACGTGCGACTGACTAGACGGCTGGCGAAGGAGGATAGTGGAGAGAGAGAGAGAGAGAGAGGAGAGAGAGAGAGATGAGAGGAGAGACGAGAGGAGCATGAGGAGGAGAGAAGAGAGACGACGAGAGAGAGAAAGAGAGGAAGAGACTGAATGAGCAGTGTGAGAGAGAAAGAGAGAGAGGGAGGGAGGGGAGGAGGGAGGGGCTGTGTATTTTTGTCATCATCATCACCATCATCCCACAAACCGCATCACCATCTGTCAACGGTTTCTCATCGACATTGTGATCCTCGTCCAGACGTCGGCGATCAAACGTGGCCGCATAGACCGACCACGTGTCAGAGTACGTCAGTCATCCGAGAGACATGGTTGGACAGCGCGGGGGGGGAGGCGCGGGGAGGGGGGGGGGTGGGGGGGGGGGGGGGGTTAGCCACAGCGAAGAAGGCCGGTGTGTGGGGGAGAGGTTGGTAAGGATAAAGTAGTAGGAAGGACTGGGGTGGAGAAGGAATGAGGAGGAAGGGGTAGTATAGGGGATAATAGGTATGAGGAGATGGGTGGGTAAAGGATTTGTCGGGAAGGAAGATTAAGAGGGAGGGGAGGGAGGAAGTACCTGCGGGTGGGCGGGTAGTTGGTTACTTGCAGAATAGATCATGTGGATATAGATCTAGACTGAGCTGAAACTGACGGAGACGGGGTTGGACAACGGTGGCTGGACACACGGGGGGTGGGGGGGGGGGAGGGGTGGTGAGGGGTGGTGAAAGGGGGGTGCGGGGGGAGAGGGGTAGCGGAGGGAGCAGAGGGAGAGAGGGAGAAGACACGGCTGGAGGACACAGCGCAAGGAAGAAGACGCGAAAAAGAGAAAGGAGGAGGGGAAAGAGGAGACTGAGACCTTTAAGAAACGGCGGAGGAGTAAAAGACCTGAGGCAAGCATAGACGTCCACGTGCACGCGAGAGCCACGCACGCACAACGCCCACACACACACACACCAAACACCCACACGACACAAACACACACGCACGCAGCACGCACACACACACAAAACCACCGACACACCACAAACGCACGCACGCCCGCACGCCACGAAACGCACAGCACCCAGCACTGCAAACCACACGACACAACAACACAAACACAGGAGCTTGCCTGCTTCGCATGCGCCTACGCACGCACGACGGATAACAGGGAGAGAGCGACAGCGAACACACGGCACGCACGCACGAACCACGGGCGCACAGACACACACGACACACACACCGCAACACAGCAACACCCATTAGACAAGTCACGATCACACACGCAACGCACACACGCTCTCACGCCCACCCCAACCCCAACTTCCCACACACCAGAGACACACACACACGCACACCACACCATACACGCGCGGCAGCGCCGGCGCAGCGCGCACACAGCACAACACACACGCACACAGGTATCCGCTGCATGCACGCAGGAATGTGCACACACACACAACACAACAGCACACCGACGGGAGAGATGAGAGCGAGAAGAGAGAGGAGGAAGTAGAAGAGAGAGAGGAGAAGAGGGGAGGAGCGAGCGGAGAGGATGCCATCAGCACGGGGGGGAGAGAGACTGCGGAGAGGGAGGAAGGGAGGAGCAGGGAGAAGGATGCGAGACAGAAGAACGGAGAACAGGCGACGAGAGACGGAAAGAGACGGAAGAGAGGACACAGCAGGAGAAACGGGAAGAGGAGGGGGGGAGGAGAGACGGGAAGGGAGGGGGAGACGGAGGGGATGGAAGGACAGGACAATGGAGATACCGAGAAGGAGAAAACAGAGAGTAATTAATCCACCTCTAAGAGAAGAAGGCGGGGAAAGAAGAAGGAAAGGAAGAAAGAAGAAGACGAGGGGGCCCAGACAGGACTCAAACAGTTTAAGGGATATTAGGTCGGAAGCGCTGGCGATGAAGGGAGATTCTGTCAGACGGGAAACGAAGCGGAAGACAGAATGCCGGGGGAGGAAAGAGGAGAGAGGGGTGAAGAGGGAATCAGACATGGCCTGTACGTCCTTCGGGGTGACTTTGCATGGATCTGAGCCTATTTGATTCCTACTCTATGGCAAAAAAAGAACAGGAAGGTCGCACTCTGCACATCAGTTCGTCGGGAGATGTTTTGACATGCCTGACGAGAACCAACTGAGACAGAACACACCGCAAAGAGAGAAGGACACGGCGGATCAGCATCCTACGACCTCGGTAAAGTCGAGGACCACCCTGTAGCTCGCGCGCCCGACTGAGGCCCTAGACACCCATCCCACAGACCTCTCTCAACCCCCAGTACCACACGAGGAGACGGCCTGCAGACCCGGGATGGAGCAGGCTCGACGATAGCCGCGAGCACCGCGCAGGCGAGAAGGTCGCTAATTCTCGTTAGCAGGCCCATGACTGCGACGTACCAGAAAGGCAGATCCTGACCTCGGATGCGGCTAGCGATGCAGGGACTGCTTCGACGAGAGTACCAGAGAGCTTAGTCGAGAACATCTCCCTCGTCGCAGCATGACGGAATTGGAGATGCCACGTGCGACGCGGGGAGAGGACCAAGAGCGCAGGGCAGCATGCCAACTGACAGACGAGTCGCCTTTGGAGGAGCATCTCAGGACGGCCACGGGACGCATGACGAAACGCATGCACGCCGTCGATGACACACGATCGCCCGAGAGAGCAGAGACAGTATGAAGAGACGAACGACGGAGGAGGGCTCGCGGAGGATGACAGCCTCGCATCCTGGCTCTGTGACCTCTCTCTCCTCTCTCTCTCTCTCAGCTCTCTCTCTAGACTCATCATCTCACTAGATAGTCACTGGGGATGTGGTCCGTGGATGTGGACGAGTGTGTGGTGTAGTGTGTCCAAGCATGTGGTGCAGGGTGACTGTCGATGGTGGGAGGTGTGTGTAGTGATGGTAAATATAAAGAGAAAGGAGTCAGCGCAAGAACAGACGCAAGGAACGAGAGAAGAGAAAGCAAACAAACAAAACAAGAGAAAACCTAATTTTGAGAAACAACAATGAAGGCCCGCCCGAAAAGAAGAGAGCAAAAAGAAACAACGGAAGAAGAGAAGACACCAAAGGAACAATGAAACAAAGAAAGGACAGATGAAGAAATAAACGAAACCGAGAAACAGGAAAACAAAAAACAAAATATATGTGAAAAGCACGAAGTAAGTTGAAAAAGACAAACAAAAGAAGAGAACACACAGCCCACACACCACACACACACCCCCCCCCCCCCCCGAACACAAACACACACACAAGAAACGAACCACACACACCACACCCACAAGACACACACAAGAGAAGAAGACTGACGAAAAATAAGAAGGGACACTGGATCTTCAGAAAAAAGAAAAAAAAAAGAGAGCACACAGAGACGAAATAGCAACCAAGGCCACAGATTCCAATCACCTGATGCCCTCTGTTTTGAGGAAGAATGAAGAAGGCACAGCACAGTACCCCGGACACGGGTTTTAAAACCTATGGGAAAGGTTTTCTCTCAAAAAGGTGCGTTACTAGAAACAGAGACCAGGAGACAAACAATGAATGTTATAAACGGACATTGAAGTAGTAGGAGAAGATCACTAACTAAAGAGTGTATCTTCGAGTGTTCCACCTTTATGCGGAGCTGGTGAGATATGACGGAATATGGAATAGCGGTAGTTACACATCTTCGATATGATGTGTGTCAGTTATTATAGACAGGATGAAAGATTATTGGGACTAGAGATGGTACGCCCTCTTTGATCATCGAACCTTCATTAGGATTGCGGCAAGGGCGACGAATAGCTCAGTGGTAGAGCGCCGGACCGTAAGTCCAAGGGCGGTTGCGGGATTCGAATCTCCGCCGGGCACGTTCGAGGTACAGGGGGATTTATTTCTCCTCGGAGTAGTTTAACCATTAGTTGGAGATCCATTCCCATGACATCCTTCGCGAGTGATGAGATTATAAACCTAAGGTTGGTGGTATTGTTCCCCCTGTGTGAACGAGCTATATACAGCTTACACACCACGTAAATCCCGATCACCAAGTTGCAGAAAGAGGAAGGCCAGTTTGGCCGTGGTATGGAGTGGATGCCACTGCACATAGCATACCACCTGCCCCGAAGAGAGGGATGGGAGTTTAGGAGCGGGGCGGACTGAGATGAACGGGTTAAAAAAAAAAGACGGTCACACACACGAAACGCCCACTCCCTATGTTGGGTAGGATAGATGGGCTTAATATTGTCTGTCGACATATAGGCTATAATAAAAAAAAAAGAAAGACTAAATCGCATAAACCCCACCAAAGTTAACATCCACCTATCGGTTTTCGCTTTACCGGTCAGTGGCATCTAAATAGTTTTTTCAAACGCAGTTAACACGCGGATGCTGCCCACGTCCAAGTCCAAGCCTTGACCGCCCGTCAAAGGGTCACTAATTATTTGTGTCACTTTATTTTCTATTATTTTCGTTAGATGAATTGAAACTAGAATAAAGGTTACTTTTTTTTAAAAAAAACAGTATATCACATTTCAATCATCAGTTTTTGTT
>JADBJO010000492.1:427500-432500 GCA_016801955.1 Conus betulinus
TTTGTGCCCATTTATGAATATGTCTTCATGGTTTTCCCCATGTATGCACTTCACATCTCATGCTAAGCAGGTTGCGGTGTACAGAATGCAGCTCAGTCTGCACCTGGTGCAAAACACAAATTCAAACTCTTAGGAAAAAAAAAAAGAAAACTGCACAAATAAAATCCGCACAGCAACGAACATCATACAACGCCTTGTTCCAAAAAAAAAAAAAAAGAAAAGAAAAAAAAACAACCTTGCAGCATGCAGGATGAAAAAAAAAAAAAAAAAAAAAAGAGCGGGAGATGGGGGGGGGGGGGGGGGGGGGGGGGGGGGGGGGAGCAAAAGGGGAGGGGTTACGGGGCGTGAGGAGGAATGGGGTTGGGCAGGAGGAGGGAAAGACAAGAGGGCGGTGAGGTGGGGGGGAGTTACATTCTAAATAATGTAATCAATTCTCTATTTCTAGATTTTTTTCAACTTCTTTTTTTTTTTTTTTTTTTTTTGGTCTCGTGCGAATGTTTGCGTGCATGCGTGTATCTGTGCACCTTTCTTTTTCCTTTTTTTTTTGTGTTTTTGTTTTTGCTCTTCCCTTTAATCTGCTTTTGTTTCTGATGTGAATGCTGGTGTGCGAGCGTGCGTGTTCGCGTATGGATGAGTGTGCGTGTGGCGGAGAGGGTGAAGATTATATATAGGCAGTGAGCGTGTCAGTGTCTATGTGTGTGTGTGTGTGTGTGTGTGTGTGTGTGTGTGTGTGTGTGTGTGTGTGTGTGTGTGTGTGTACGTGCGTGTGTGTGTGTGTGTGTGTGTGTGTGTGTGTGTGTGTGTGTGGTGTGTGTGTGTGTACGTGCGTGTGTATGTGTGTGTGTGTGTGTGTGTGTGTGTGTGTGTGTGTGTGTGTGTGTGTGTGTGTGTGTGTGTACGTGCGTGTGTGTGTGTGTGTGTGTGTGTGTGTGTGTGTGTGTGTGGTGTGTGTGTGTGTGTGTATGTGTGTGTGTGTGTGTGTGTGCGGGAAGGGACGGGAAGAGAACAGAAAATTGGGGGAGGACGAGAGTAAGGACGTGAGGAGAACAGGGGTTGGAAAGAAAGGGTCGGTAGCGGGGAGGAGGGGGAGTGCGGGGGTGTGGGGTGGCTGTGGGAAGGGAAGTGTGGTGTGTGTGTGTGGGGGGGGGGGGGGGGGGGGATGGTGGGGGGTAGGGAACAAGGGGACTGTGTGTCATGCGATCTATTGATGAAAACTCTACTATTTACATGACATGTGCATGACCTTACTGCGCTTTTCTTTTTTCTTTTTTTTTTCGATGTCCGTGTATTCACATAGACAGAGTACTGTCTTCTTGTCATCGCTCTCATGACGATGATCATGACAACTTGCCACCAGGAAGCAGTTTGTATTTTGAGGACCGAAACACCCGTGAAACAGACACCTAAGAAACTTCTTGGATTTCAACAGTCTGGCAATGGATAGATCTCAAGATTCATGGGATTTGGAATGTTTCTTAGCTGTTGCCAGAATCTCCTTGCCACATTATCTGCATGGCTTTGAAACAACGTTGAGGCAAATAGTATGCATGGCTTTGAAAAAAAAAACGTTAAGGCAAACAATCTGGGCACGTTAGAAAAAGGAAAATAAAGAAAATCTGACCTTTTTCTAAAAAAAAGATAATAATAATAAAATGAAACATCGGCAATCTTCCAAAAGCAGAGTGTCATTTCATTTCTGCGTCAACGATGTAAACCAAAGAAAAAAAAATGCTGTATGAGAACGTGTGGAGACAAAAGAACACTGTGTACAATTTTCATACGTTGAAAATTTTTTTTCTCAAAGAAGGAAGAAGGAGTGAGAGAGATGAGAGACGAAGAGGAGACGACGAGAAGAGAGAGCACGAGAGAGACAGAGACAGAGACAGAGCCAGAGAGCCACAGAGAGACAGAGAGAGAGAGAGAGAGGGGGGGGGGGGGTAGTGGGTAGATAGGGTAGTAGTATTTTAGTTTAGAAGGAGGGGGCACTGCCGAGAAAAGCGGCGTGAGTGTGGGGACACAGGGGGGAGGTTGTCTCATGAAATAAGACAATATGGCTGCAGATCAAATCCTCAAACTCTTTGTTTTTGTTGTCAATGCTGATCGATGAAAGATGGACGATGATAAAGGATCGATGCCCTACCGACTTTCACTCCCAGGTCCGGACACAGCAGTAATCTGCGCGTACGTTCATAGATATATCGGGCCGGCGTCAACCAGTCCCGAGAGGCATACAGACATCTGCAGTGGTTGATCAGGAAATTTGAGCAACAGTCTCAGGGACGCCTATTCATTAATGGATGAAACTTCACTGTGTGGTCCCAGTATTCCCCAATGAGACCTAACCAAAACTCAACCGGCGCCCGTCGAAGGCAGAAAACGTTAATAAATAAATGAGTTTTCTGATAGGAATCGAAAAACCACGCGTAGTCCAAAACAGGACTGTCCGCCGACCACTAAACACCTCGCCATAGTGGATGGTGTGATGTGTGTGTGTGTGTGTGCGTGTGTTGTGGTGTGTGTGTGGGTTGTAGTGTTGTAGTGTGTGTGCGTGAGTGTGTTGCTGTGTGGGTGTGTAGTGGCTGTGCGTTTGTGTGTGTGTGCGTCGTTGCGCGCGCGCAGCGGCCGCCCGCGCCGGCGGAGTTGTGTGTGTGTGTTGTGTGTGTATGTGTGTATGCACACACACACACACCACAGCACACACACAAACACACAAACACATCGACCATCTATATCCCCAGACGAACTCAAAGGTGCAACTTGACTAAATACTGACATTTCAATTGCTGCAAAACGGCTCTTGAGACGGCCACCCCCAGCCTAGCGAGAATTGTAGTGGTTGCACGGAGGGGGAAGTTAAAGGAGAGGAGAGAGAGAGAAGAGCGACGGGAGATGAGGAGGGGAAGTGAGTGAGACCAGAGAGACGAGAGAGAGGTGTGAAGGGAGAGGGGACGGAAATTAAAGCGGGAAGGCGGGATTCGGAGGAGAGCTGTGTCCTCATTCTCAGTCCACTCTCTTAGTCACTGGGTGGATGTGACTTAAAGAAAATCGTGCGCATCAAAACAAAATCAAAAAAAAACGCGGGAGAAAATAAACAAAATCAACACACACACGCGCGCGCGTGCGCGCGCCACAACACCACACACACACACACACACACACACCACACCTCATCACATCCCCCTACTCCTCTCCCACCCACCGCCCTCTTACTCACTCACAATCCACGACACAAGCACACACGCACATCACAACCACCACAAGAACACACGCAAGCACGCCACGCCACGCCCACACACATACACACACAGATCACACCCACGCATGCACGCCACGCATTCCCACACACACACACACACACACACACACACACACACACACACCACAAACACATACACACATCAACAACACATACACGCACACACACACAAACCACACACCACACACACCACACACACACACACACACACACGCATGGACTGCACGCATTGTCAGCAAATCTCTCTCTCTCTCTCTCTATCTCATCTCTTCTCTCTCTCTCTCTCTCTCTCTCGCTCTCTCTCGTCCTCTTCTCTCTCTCTCTCTCTCTCTGCTGCTCTCTCTTCTATCTCTCTCTCTCACATAGCTCGCAACGCGGGGTGCGGCCACCATTTCGTGTGAATATTTATTGTTGAATATGTTTTTCCATGCTCTTCAGAAGCAGACAAACACACGCCCACTGCTCCTGGCAGGGAAGGGGGGGGGGGAGGAAAAAATGAAGAATTAAAAAGACGCCAAAGCAAGGCAGAGCAGAGAAAAGCGAAAAGGAATAAAAAAAAAAAAAAGGGGGGGGGGGGGGGGGACGAAGAAAAACAGGAGACAAAGACCAAACAGAGAAAAAAATAACGAAAACTCTAAAAGAAAAGATTCCAGCACTGAGGAAATCAGAAACAAAAAAAAGGATGCAAAAACAAGCACAAAACCAAGAAAAGAAAAGAAAAAGGAAAGAAAGAATCACCAAAAGAAAAAAAGAAGGAAAAGACAGTAAGGAAGGAAAAAGAAGGCCAGAAGAAGAAAGGAAGGAAGGAAGAAAAGAAACGCCGAAGGAAAGAAAGAAAATTTAAGGAAGGAAGGAAGGAAGGAAGGAAGGAAGGAAGGAAGGGAAAGAATGAAAGTAAGAAAAAAAGAAAAGAAAGAAAGAAACCCGAAGAAAAAAAAAAAAGAAAAAATCGACAGGAAAAGGAAAAGAAACTTAAGTAACGAAAGAAAGAAGAGCTTATTCAAAAGACAGAAGGGGGGGGGGGGGGGGGGGGGGGGAGAGAAAGAGAGGAGAGAGAGAGAGAGAGGAGAGAGAGAGGAGAGAAAGAGAGAGAGGAGGGGGGATGAGATAAAAAGATGGGGTCTAAAAAGAAAAAAGAAAAAAAAAAAAAGAAAAAAGAAAAAATATAAAGAAAGGAAGAAAAAAGTCGTCTAGGGAAAGAATGAAAGGAGCGCTACGGAAAGAAAAAAGCCCCTAAAGAAGAAAAAAAAACAAAAAGAAAGAAAGAAAAAAAAGAAGGAAAGAAAGAAAGAAGAGAGAGAGAGACGAAAGAAAAACACAAGAGCTTGACGAAAAAAAAAAAAAAAGAAGAAAAAAAGCCTAAAGAAGAAAAAAAAAAAAAAAAAAAGAGAAAGAAAGAGAGACAGAAAGAAAAACACAAGGCCTGACGAAAAAAAAAGAAAAAGAAGAGCCTACAGAAACAAAGAAGAAAGACAGAAGGTCCTAGGAAAAAACAAAGAAATGAGGACCCTAAAGAACTTGGGAAAGACAAAACTAAAGGGTTTAAAGAAAGAGAAGAAAAGGGGCTGACAAAAAAAAAAAGCCTAGGGCAAAGAAGGGGGAAAAAAGGGACTATGTGGGGAAAAAAAAAAAGTCATGTGGGAAAGAAAAAGAAGAAGGAAAGAAAGGACAAAAAAGAACCAAGAAAAGAAAAGAAACAAAGAACAAGAAGTCTAAAGATTAGAGAAAAGAAAAAAGGTTGAAA
>JADBJO010000492.1:445000-447500 GCA_016801955.1 Conus betulinus
AATGTCTTATGAGACCTAAAGAGAGAGAGAGAGAGAGAGAGAGACGGAGGAGATGATAGAGAGAGAGGAGAGAGAGAGAGAGAGAGAGACCATGGTGGGGCGGGGGGGGGGGGAGGGGGGGACAGCCAGACAGACAGACAGAGACTATGTCATTCTCTCTTTCCAGCTGACGTGCACTGGCTTTCTGTCCATAGCAGAATCGATTACAGACTTTCCCGGTGTCTGTCTGTCTGTCTGTGTCTGTCTGGCTGCCTTTCACCTGTCGTCCTTCTCTTCCCGTGATGGTATCCTGTCGACCATGCTATAGTCACAGACAGCTCTGTTTCCCCCATGTCCACACCAACAAGAAAGCCCCACTCGTCTGCTGATTGTATCACGTCTCTAACTCAGCTTCCCCTCCAACAATGAAAGAAGTCTGGAGTGAAAGTCAATTTTCGCTCAGTGTGGGTCCGCGTCAGCCTTAGAACTCCGTGCTTACTGGGATTCTCTGACAACAGTAGCCCCCCCCCCCCCCCCCCCCCCCCCCCCCCCCCCCCCCCCCCCCCCACCAGCCCCTCAGTTCCTCTCTTCTTCTCGTCCTTATGTTCACCCCATCCGGAAAACCTCCATCGCCAAAGTTACCACCCTCCCCCTCCCCCTCCTCTAACTCTTTCTCTCCCTGCTCTGTTCCAGAAATCTGTCTTCCGATTCTTTTCCATGTTTTATATTCCCATCTCACTTTCTCCTCCAAGCCCTTCTATTGTGGATGTTGAGGAAGCCATACAACGTGCGTCAAAAGCGTCGTCACAAGTTCCTGAATGGAGTAACTGCAATCGGCAGTGCATGCAAAGCACTTGGACGTTGAAAATAACCTCAGAGCCGCCGAATGAACGATGATATGACAACATCTTGCAGTGACCTGCAGTGTCGTTCCTTTGTTTCAATCTTGTGGCAGTCCGGTACTATGGGAAGTTTCTAAATGATACTCTCCTTCGGCGGATCATGCTTACCATGTCAAACAACAAGGAGGGAAAGAAACATAGGTATAAAATTACCATTACTGTTGTCACGTGCTGTTTACGTATAACTCCCCCGATGTTTGCCACGTGCCTGTTGTCAGTCTCTTTTTTCTGTGTCACTGTCTCTACCCCTTCAGTGGCATCACCCCCACGCCGCTCATCCCGGCTCCCCGTTCATAGCCACACCTGGCTTGTCCCCACCGCATCTATGGCCCCGGCAATCCACAGGGAGCAGTCAATGTCAAGAGGTCATAAGGCGATCTATCATGATGAGACACTGCATTACTGCCGAGTCACCTAGGTGATGTCAGGTAGTGCCTGTTCTGATCCAGCATACACAGGACACCGCCTACTAAGCCCCCCTTAAAACGACAATAAACGTTTAGTTACAGAGCCAGCCTGAGTGAGTGTCCCCCACCCTGGAGGTCGCCGCCACGTCTGACGTTCCCCATGAACTCACCGATACCGCCGACCCCCAGCACGAACTCACCAGTGGCATAGACATAGAGAGGAAATCGAAACTGCGGTCACCAAGACAGCAGGGCGAGAAGGGCCTCAGAATCTGAGGCTTATTTAGGACTGATCGATGAGGATGAAAATAATAAATATGATCCTAGGAAGTTCAGTGCCGGCCTGAGACCGCATAACATGACAGTACTCGATGCTTCCTTTCAAAACATATACCGGCGTCAACCAAATCCGAGAGAGATGCAGACACCTGCAGTGTTGGTCAGGAAATATTTGAGCAACGGTCTCTGAGATGCATCCGTCAAGTGGATGAAACTCCACTGTGTGATCCCAGTCTTCCCAAATGAGCAGCTCAACTCTACGTAGGAGCCGGTCGGGGTAAAACAAAAATCCCACAAACTAATGGCTCTGATAGAAATCGAACCCGTGATCTCCAAGTCAGGAATCCGCAACGCTAACCACTACTTCACGGCGGCTGGTCTATTTAAAGACCTTATCCTGGGAGTAGATGGGCAAACAGACGCTCCTTCTGAGTGTAAGGAGTCCAGCCTCAAAACATTTGTCTGAGGGCAGTCGGACGGGGGCAGATCTTCTTTGAAGACATTTTGCTGTCAATTCTTCCCTGGAGTTTCTTCTCACCGCTGGAGTATCTTTTTGACAACAAAGCAGCAGCGTTTACCGTGATGGTAGTTAAATATGAGATTAAAGTGAATGTGGGCCCTGAACCTCGAACAAACGAACAACGCTCATATGATAGAACTGGGTGACACTGTTATCAGAAAGCGGACCATAATGTGTGAGAGTATCAGCATACATCAGCGAGTATATGAGGAGGCACAGAAGAAGAAGAGCAACTCGTTTTGGTTTCTCGTACTGTCAGTTGGAAAACTCCCAGACCTCACTGCGCTTTCTGCTTTTTTTTTTTTTTTTTTTTTTTTTTTTTTTTTGCTTTTTTTTTTTTTGAAAACCTACCCAGCTTGCTACGTAACTTGGGCTGCTCAATGTGCAAATGGTGGCAACTTTACGATAAGAAG
>JADBJO010000492.1:452500-460000 GCA_016801955.1 Conus betulinus
AGAGAGAGAGAGAGAGAGAGAGAGGGGAGAGGTGGGGCAGCGATGAACAGAAGGAAACAAACAAACAAAAATGAAATCAGAAAGGAGTAAAAAAAAAAATAAGAAAGAAGGAAAGAAAAAAAAGAAAGGAAAAAAGCATGAGGAAACAAAGAATTAAAAAAGGAGGAAAAAAGGAAATATGTTAATGCTAATTGAATTGGGATTGTGTTCCCAGCAACAGGTCTCTGTTACATAATGACAGAGCTTAAACGTGGGAATTGTACACAGGCACGCAAACAAACGGTGTCTAGGAATCAACCAACTATTTCGCCCTCGCTCTTCGCTGTTTGTTTTTCTTCTTCTTCTTCTTCTTCTCTTCTCTACCTTGCATATAGACGAAACAACTCACCCACCCTATCCCTCATCCACACGCACTTTTCTGCACCTAACCCCCTCCCCACGGTCTGAGACAAGGTCAGTGTACAGATGGTTTGGATTTTTCTCTGCGATTCACAATATCTTGCCTAGTATTCAAACCACACATGTCAGGACTGGATTTCGCTGTCACAGCTTGCGAAGGTTTAGGGTCTGTGTCTCTCCTATTACACAGGCATGTCCCATTCCGCGGGAATGTTGTGTGGGTGTGTCTCCAATGGGTCGACCTCTGGGGCACGATGAACACGGCGAGTTTTGTGCAAAGTTAGCAGTCTACAATACAACAGGAAAGGCAAAAGAAAAGGGATGAGGGACAGAGCCGGGGGGGGGGGGGGGGGGGGGGGGGGGGGGGGGGGGAGGGGGGAGGAAGTTTGAAGAGAAAGAAAAAAGAGAAAGACAGACCGGGGACAGAGACACAGAGAGAGAGAGAGAGAGAGAGAGAGAGAGAGAGAGAGAGAGAGAGAGAGAGAGAGACAGACAGACAGACAGACAGAGACAAGACAGACATAGAGATAGAGACAGACAGACAGACAGACAGACAGACAGACAGACAGACAGAGACGGACAGACAGAGACAGAGAGAGAGACAGACAGACAGACAGAGACAGAGACAGAGAGGGAGAGAAAAGAGTCAGTCAAGCGCATAAGTATTGATGTACACCCACAGCTGTGTGTTAATCAACAATAGGCTTCCAAGGATTTACAGAGAATGAGAGAGACAGACAGACAGACAGACAGGCAGACAGACAGACAGAGACAGACAGACAGAGAGGGAGAGAGAGTCAGTCAAGCGCATAAGTATTGATGCACATCCACAGCTGTGTGTTATCAGCAATTGGCCTTCCAAGGATTTACACAGAGAGAGAGAGACAGACAGACAGACAGACAGACAGACAGACCGACAGACAGCCAGACAGAGACAGAGACAGACAGAGAGATCAGAGACTGAGACAGACAGACAGACAGCTAGAGACTGAGACAGACAAACAGAGAGGGAGAGGGAGAGTCATTCATTCGAGTGCATGAGTATTGATGTACACCCACAGCTGTGTGTTATCAACAATTGGCTTCCAAGGATTTACAGAGACAGACAGACAGACAGACAGAGACAGAGACAGAGACAGACAGAGAGATCAGAGACAGAGACAGGCAGACAGAGACAGAGACAGACAAACAGAGAGGGAGAGGGAGAGTCAGTCAAGTGCTTGAGTATTGATGTACACCCACAGTTGTGTGTTACCAACAATTGGCTCCAAGGATTTACAGAGAGAGAGAGAGAGAGAGAGAGACAGACAGACAGACAGACAGACAGAGAGAGAGACAGAGAGAAATACAGACAGCGAAAGAGAGACAGACAGACAGACAGAGATGGAGACAGAGACGTAGACAGACACAAAGACAGAGAGACAGAGGTAGAGAGACAGAAACAGAGAGACTTATTGTCTGGAGCATCGGACTTCAAAAAATCTCGCAATAACAAATGATCCCGGTATTCCCTAGACGTAAAGGTTGACAACGATCCTCTATAACCCCTGAAAGACACCAGGGGAATGACAGATCCTCGTCGACGTCAAACAGATCCGTGACTCACCCTCTCACTCGGATCCGCAGTCAACTGTTTCGTTCACATTTGTTCAGTCGTGTTTAATCTTGCTAAGGGGATCCTGGATCCGCCTTTGATCCGGATCTAGATCCGGATCCACACCACGAATTGACACTAAAATGCAGCTGTTTCATCCCTGGGCAAGATTTTCTCTTTCCACCATGTTTTATCACAGCTGGGTCCATACGTGTCAACCTATACGGTTTTCCCGTATTGCTGTACGGGAAACCTACGATTTTCGGGTCTGTACGGCCGTACACATGTTTCAATATGGGTAAAACTAATTTAGAAACTTTGGTGGTCAAAGTCAGAAATGATGTACTCCTGACTTCAATGGACTAATGATGTTGGTAGGAGTGGAAAGTGCATAGAACAAATTGGTTTGTGACTTTGATGGACTCATGATGTCGGTAAAGTGGAAGAGTGTGTAAACAATGGGTTTATAAACAGTTTTAATTCTGCGTCATAGTCAGTGTTTTACTATACAGTGTGTGATTTGATCTACAAACTGTCTCAAGTGATGCATTCTGCTGGAATGGAAGAGGAGGTTCTGTTGGATGGGTAAGTGCTATTGTTATTCATAAACTGTCTTAAACTGCCATTTGTTTCAAGAAGTTCTGCCTAATACCGAGTATATCATTGTATTCACAGCAATTTTTGTTTATGTTTTTGTGTCTTCCATAATGTATAAGGGTTTTTGGGCTCGGAATACGGGGGAAAGTACTTTTCAATATGTGAAGTTGTAAAATGAGAAAATTGGGTTGACACCTATGTGGGTCTGTAGAGTGTTTGGGCTTGTGTTTGTTGTTTGAGTTATGTACTATTCTTTTTTCTTTTTTTTCGTTTGTTTGTTTTGTTTGTGGGAGGAGCGTGATCTTGCTCACGGAAAGACAAACCAACAAAGAAAAGACGCAAGCGAAAACATAACCTCCTTGATGAAGGTAATTTACAAACAAACAAACAGACGAACAAACAAAAACAAACAAAATCCTCCTGCTTAGCACGTGCCAAAACAACACGAACAATCTCTCTCTCTCTCTCTCTCTCTCTCTCTCTCTCTCTCTCTCTCTCTCTCTCTCTCTCTGTGTGTGTGTGTGTGTGTGTGTGTGTGTGTGTGTGTGTGTGTGTGTGTGTGTGTGTGTGTGTGTGTGTGTGTGTGTGTGTGGAGAGAGAGAGAGAGAGAGAGAGAGAGAGAGAGAGAGAGAGGGGGGGGGGAAGTGGTGGTGGTGAATGAGAACGGAGAAAAAGTTATGGAAGATGAACTTGGTTGTAGGCAGACTACACCGTCAATATATATTTTACATTATGTGTTATTGTGCAAAAAAAAATATCTCAAAAGATATTCAAAACTGTACACTATAAAGCAGCTTTCGATTATGTTACAAAGATTGCCTTAAAGTTAGTACTTAGAAAGAAATGGCGATAATGAGAAAATGTCTAAAGCTCTTAAACGGGGCATGTGATTTAATGTTACCATTATTATCTTCATGTTAAATGTCATTATTCAGATTGTTTTCGAATGTAAAAGATGTATGAAGCAAGGATGTCTCATTAGCCCAATATTGTTTTGAGTTGGCTATTGGAAGAGTAAATCAAGGAAAGAAATGGTGATCAGCTGATTCCAACCAGTTATGACCACATTATTCCTGCTCTTCTTCGCTGACGGTGCAATTCGGTTAGCAGAAACTCCTGCTGAGTCGCAGTAACACTTAAATCAGTTGAAAAGACAGTCAGATAATATGTATTTGTCAGTAGTACACGTGAAAACAAAAGGCACATGATGGTTGTTCGGAAAGAAGAACATCCTGCAACTTGAGAATGATGGTTCTATGGTGAGACGGAACTTTAAGTCACAAACCGGTAAGCGGTATGAATACTTTGAGATGGTATTCACTACAAAGAATTTGAATGTTTTCAAATGTGTAGAACGACTAACAAAGGAGTACTTGAAATCCATAAATGTGTGCAAAATTTGTATTCTATTGATTTGAGCGCATCTGCAAGACCTTTCGGTACACACAAATCGAACCTATTCTGAACAATTCAGCAGAAATTTGGGGGGATTTCAAAACAACACTGAAATAGAGAGTTTCAGTTGTTTGCAGCCTAAAGATGTTATGGAGCACCCATTCACTCTTCAAGCAGACTCGACTACCGGAAGACTGTCATTTGCCATTGTTTTTAAGGACTACTTAAAATGCGTTCAGTACTTGTCATTATTGACCAGATTATGCCAGAAAATGATTTTCAAACAATTGCACATCTTCATCAGTACGAATCAGGTCATCACTATTAGCAAAGCATTGTTCGAAAATTATTTTGGCATTGTGCGGGTGTGCCATGGTGTTGTGCGTCAGAATACTTTTGTAGCTGAATTAAAAGATCGTTTGATAAGTAATTATATGCGGAGCTAGCATATATGGAGAATAAAGATAAATATGGATTGTTTATTCCCTTGAATGCTTGTTTGAAGCTGCAAAATATCTGTTATATATCACAAACAAATAGAATAAAGATGCATTTGCTAGTTTAGATTCCAAGACTGTAGGCTTAAAAAAAAAAAACCACCAAAACTGGTTCACAGCTGATGAAGGGAATTAATTTCATTTTCTTTTTAAATGTCAACTGTATTCACATTCATGTAAAAATGGCACCATTTTATGGCGTTTTCCAAACAACTCGCGGAATGTATAATGATTGATGTGTTATGAAAACCCATTTGAGCCAGCCAAGTTTACTGCAAAGGCGTTCAAATCAAGATATGAAATTTGCTAGAAAAACAAACGAAAAAACAAACAAACAAGCCTACAAAAACAAATAACCCAATAATACGATTAACCGTTTTCTTCCAAGCGAGTGTGCATTATCTAAACATTATTAACAGACTTTCTCAAGCTATGGTTTTGTGACTGGAAATCACATATTAATACGTAACCCCCCGTCCAAAAGCTGCGTAAAGTTATAGACTACAAAAACTCTCTCTCTCTCTCTCTCTCTCTCTCTCTCTCTCTCTCTCTCTCACACACACACACACACACACACACACACACACACACACACACACACACACACACACACACACACACACACACACACACACACAGAGTGAGAGAGAGAGAGAGAGAGAGAGAGAGAGAGAGAGAGAGAGAGAGAGTGTGTGTGTGTGTGTGTGTGTGTGTGTGTGTGTGGCTCACCTAATTTCTTTCTAACAAGGAAGGTAGTGGACCCAGTCTTCCGGAGCAGACAATAAATGGAAGACCCGCGTGCAATAAGCATCTAGCCATTGTAACGACACACCAGTGCAACAAGGGAGATGTCCCTGTCAATGCTCAGTAGGAAAATCTGCTTGGACATCAGCTCAACAAAAAACACGCGTAAAAAGGGAGGAAGGGGGCGGGAGGGAGCGGGGGAGGGGAAGCGACCAGGAAGCGAGGAACAGAAGAAAAAAAAAAAATACTCCCAGTAGTGCTGTGCTACGGGGCCAGGCTCTCCCCCAGGGAGAACAACCCAAAAGTTTGACAGAAAAAAACTGTTGTGACGATGAACATCTCAATGCAACACCACAGACACAATACCAACAGTGTGTCCTAAACGCTTCCTGAGGAATTACGCTCTTTTGAAAACTTAGTATATAGTTGTTGCTGCTGTTAAAAGAAGATTTGTTTTTGCTTCATCTATCGAGCTCCTAAGAACCATTATTTCCCAAACCGTCATTCGGTACCTGCCCATCATCCTTCTTCGGTTCCTCGCTTGTCAATCCCTGTGCACAACCAAGCTCGAGTTCGTTTTGTTCCAGCCTGAGTATTGGGAACCCACAGGGAGTCCTGAGTATCAAGGTCGCCAGGAGTTACCTCAAACAGAGGCGGCCCTGCACTACCGCTGAGTCACTCCAGTGGTGTTCAGAATTCTGATCCAGCATACTGCAAAGCACCATCTATTGCACGCCCCACTGACGATAAACATTTGCCAAGTCGTGGGGCCAGCGGAGTGCGTGTGTCCGCTTTGGAGAGTGTCTCTACGTGCGTCCAGTGTCCGTCCCCATGCCAATGCTGACTGAACTCACCATGGAAAAAAGGAACTGGATCTGAAGCTACCGCTGTGAGAAGGGGATAAAGGGGCACAGAATCTGAGCCTTTTTTTTCACTTCTGACATGTAAGGATAAGGAAGAGGAAGAGACCATGGGGTGTGGGAGAACATGTCTTCTTCAACAAGTAGTTTTCTGGCACTGTGGATCTGACCTGAAAGCACCTGGCAGTGTTGTTACAGATTAAAATTCGTCGGTCCAAAACACAAAACCCAATGACTGGAAACGACGAAATGTGCCAGAGGATTCGTTCTGTGCTCGATAGCATTCACACAAACGATACAGAAGGTGTGAAGGCAGTCTCGGATTAAATGCCTGTGAGGGAAAACCCACCTAGCAGAAAACCGTTCAAAACCTAGTTTCCTGAATTCAGTGCGTGTGTGTGTGTGTGTGTGTGTGTGTGTGTGTGTGTGTGTGTGTGTGTGTGTGTGTGTGTGTGTGTGTGTGAGGGTGTGTGTGTGTGTGTGTTGTGTGTGTGTGTGTGTGTGGTGTGTGTGTGTGCGCGCGCGCGCGGATGGGTGGGCGTGTGTATACATACATTCACAAACACAAATACAAAAAACACACACACACACACACACACACACACACACACACACACACACACACACACACACACATTCCAAAAAAAGCATCAAACCCACCATCACGACTATTAACTTCACTCTACGACTAACTTAGTTTTAAAAGATGATTGATTAACGATCAGGACCATAACCATCACAACAGTCAACAGGAGATGGACTTTCTCTGTCCCGGTGGCGGCGGGACAATGGTGGCGGAACAAAGCAGAGCGGGGGAGATGGTAGGCAGTTCCCCTAATGGACATGGTACCTGCCTGGCCACGCATTGTCCTGTCAGCTGCCGTTCCTGGGCGCACAGTGGATGAGGCTGACAGCAGCAACAATGCCCACTGCATCACGACAAAGTCATAGCAGCGCAAGAGTGTGAAAATGGCGAGACAAAAGACAACGGATATGGCGTTGGGGTTCGGGATGGGATGGAAGTGATGGAGAGGAGGAGGGGAGGAAGAGGGGTGGGGTGAGTTGGAGTGGTTGGGCGGGTGGTGTGGAATGGAGTGGAAGACTTAGAGAGAGAGGGAAAAAAGAGAGACAGAGACAGAGAGACAGAGACGGAGAGCGACAGAGACCGCTGTGCAAATGGCTCTCTCTCTCTCTCTCTCTCTCTCTCTCTCTCTCTCTCTCTGATGTACTGGTTCGATCGAGCTTACGCTTACCACCTACCAAACAGCAATCATTCTACTGACGTGAATACGGCTGTCAGACAACTTCCATACTGCCGTCACACAACCATCCTACTGCTGTCAGACAACACTCAGACTGCTGACAGACAACACTCACACTTCTGTCAGACAACACTCAGACTGCTGTCAGTCAC
>JADBJO010000492.1:467500-472500 GCA_016801955.1 Conus betulinus
GGAGTAGCGAAAATCAAATTCTCCTTTCTCTTTGTCGTCTTCGTCTTCTTTTTCTTCTCCTCCTCCACCTCCTCCTCCTCTTCCTCCTCCCTTCTTCTCTTCTTCTTCTTCTTCTCCTCCACCTCTTTCTCCTTTCTTCTTCTTCTTCGAATGTTGAGTGTCGAGCAGGTTTGGACCACGGAACATCTCACAGTGAACAGACATGTTCTGGAAAACTTTTTTCTTTCTTTGGGGCGGGGGTGGGGGGGGGGGAGGGTGTTGGTTGGGGGGGGGGCGGAAGGGGGGGGGGGGGGGGGGACAAACAAACTGCCGTTTCTTCTGTTCGATGAAAGATGTGGGTTGTGGCATTGTCTGGGCCCCAGAACTAACTGGACAGGAAGAAACCAAAATAATAGTGACTCCCTGGCGACCTTGACCATGTAGGTCACTTGGTTTTGGTCCTTCGCCCCGTGCACAGAGCAAAATAACATTCAGGAACACGAACGGAAATTGCAGCTTTGCCATGATTGCCGTGCTCAGCAGAAAGATAAGCTGGATGAATTAATAGGGATCTTTTTCTTCCTCTTTTTTTTTTTTAATTGTATGCAAGCGTGCACTCAACTGATTTTTTTTTTTTATTATTGAATGTAAAAAAAAAAAACCTATTGCTTATTTTCTTCATTTCTTTCAAACAAACATGTTACATCATACATAAAATCGGGTGCTAATAACTTTTAAAATATCTTTTTAAAAACCAGTTCTACGTCGATTTAGTGCTTAATTCTCTTAGTGCTGGCTCGGTCAGTGTGGCCTACACGTATACCGTGCCTTCCTGCTACGTGACTGTCTGACTGCTTACGATCCTCTTAGGCCCACTATCGTAACAGCGAAAGCTCGTTTTGATTGAAAACAGAGACTGCGATATGACGTAAATGAATCAAACATAGCGTAGAGGACTATGCTTCTCACATTCGCATCCCCCGTTAAGGTTTGGGGGACCCGAATAAGACCGAAACAGACGTCCCATGAACATATGAGCTCTTTTTCCCTTTTGGATTATTCGTGAAGTCTGTGCAGTGCTTAAAAGCGGTCTGTCCACTTGTCACAATTATGTCCGTACCTAGTCTTTTCGGTGCTCTGTCAGTGACCCACCCAACCAGGTACCACTTTATGATCTATGTCAGGCAGTGCAAATACTCTGACATAACAGCAACCGCTGGTTATAGTTCTAGGTCTAGTACCATCAGTGCCATAATAGCAACTGCTGGTCCTGGTTCTAGGTCTAGTACCATCAGTGCCACACCACTGGTTCTAGTTGTAGGTCCGGTACCATCGGTGTCATAATAGCAACCACTGGTTCTAGTTGTAGGTCCGGTAGGTAATATATATATAATATAAATAATAATAGCAACCACTGGTTCTAGTTGTAGGTCCGGTACCATCGGTGTCATAATAGCAACCACTGGTCCTAGTTGTAGGTCCAGTGCCATCAGTGCCATAATAGCAACCGCTGGTCCTGGTTCTAGGTCTAGTACTGTCAGTTCCATAATAGCAACCATCAGTGCCATAATAGCAACCTCTGGTCCTGGTTCTAGGTCTAGTACTATCAGATCCATAATTGCAACCGCTGGTCCTAGTTCTAGGTCTAGTACAATCAGCGCCATACTAACAACCGCTGGTTTTAGTTCTAGGTCTAGTACCGTCTGTGCCATACTAACAACCGCTGGTTCTAGTTCTAGGTCTAGTACCGTCAGTGCCATAACAGCAACCGCTGGTTCTAGTTCTAGGTCTAGTACCGTCTGTGCCAAACTAACAACCGCTGGTTCTAGTTCTAGGTCTAGTACCATAGCCAAGTTGACCATAGTGAGCCTTTTCAGGGCTGTTGCCTAGTTGAGGAAACGTTAAAACGTGTGTGTGTGTGTGTGTGTGTGTGTGTGTGTGTGTGTGTGTGTGTGTGTGTGTCTGTCTGTCTGTCTGTCTGTCTGTCTGTCTGCGTGCACATGTGCGTATGTGTGATGTATGTGTGTGAATGTATTTGTTGACGTGCGCGCGCGCGCGCGTGTGTGTGTGTGTGTGTGTGTGTGTGTGTGTGTGTGTGTGTGTGTGTGTGTAAGTGTGTTGTCAGTGCAACCATGGGTTAATCTGAAAATAAATTGATTTCAGTGTGTGTGTGTGTGTGTGTGTGTGTGTGTGTGTGTGTGTGTGTGTGTGTGTGTGTGTGTGTGTTCCGCGTTTTAGGAATGTGTGTGTGTGTGTGTGTGTGTGTGTGTGGTGTGTGTGTGTGTGTGTGCACTGTGCGTTTTAGGAATGAAGTGTGTGTGTGTGTGTGTGTGTGTGTGTGTGTGTGTGTGTGTGTGTGTGTGTGTGTGTGACTAACATGTTTCTCACAATGACTAATTTCACTCCCAATTCAGAAGGAGCCACGACAGGAATACAGCCGAGAGGAAGCTGGAGGTGGGGGAGGGGGTTGGGGGGTGGGAGAGGCTGCATTATAGGGAACAGGGAAAGGGAGGGAGGAGGGAGGGGAGGGGGGAGGGGGCAAAAGACAGAGAGGAGTTGGTGTGCCCCTCTCGCCCACGTATCTGTCATGCCCTGAAGTTTGCTCAGTGCACGAGCAGTCACAAAGTAATTGAACCTTGAACACCACCTCAGCAGAGCAAGAGGGAGATGGTGGAAGGGGGAGGGGGGGGGAAGGAAGGTAGTGGCCCAGAGCACTGAATGCTCCACACAATCTAGCCGTTGACCAGGTTTGAATTCATCTCGCTCTGGCCGTGAGAGAACGTGAACTACACCGCTACACTCAACTCAACCACCGACCCCCGGCCCATAAAAAGGATGGTATGGTATTATGTAAAAAAAAAAAAGTAATAATAAATAAATAAATAAATAAATAATAAAGTAAAATAAAATCACACACATAGGAGGTGTACACACACACACACACACACACACACACACACACACACACACACACCACATCACACCAAACCACACCACACCACACACACACACACACACGCACACACACACACACACACACACACACACACACACACATACACATACAGACCACCACCCACCACCACCACACCACACCACACCACACCAGAGAGAGAGAGAGAGAGAGAGAGAGAGATGGAGAGAGAGAGAGAGAGAGAGATGAAAACAAAGTTTAATACAAGAAAAAGACAAATCCCTGGAACAGTCGCATATAAAATGCAAACAAGCAAACGACTGCACGGCACAGTCTCTTGCGCTTCATAAACTGACACGTTAAAGCTTGAAAAATGGCCTCGTTTCAGGACAATATCCACAGATTCATCGGAAAGTTACAAAGGTTATTAATATTGTACTTAGTTATATCCATTGTACTTAGTAGGAATAGGACAAAATCTCTCTCCTTGTTCTCCTCTCAATGTAGGATAGGACAAAATCTCTCTACTCCTGTATCTCTCTCCCCATCCCCTCTCTCTCTCTCTCTCTATCTCTCTCTCTCTCTCTCATCTCTCTCGGCTCTCCTCTTCTCTCTCATCTCCTTCTCTCTCTCTCTCTCTCTCTCTCTCTCTCTCTCTGCTATCTCTCTATCTATCTCTCTGTTCCTCGTCTTCTCTCTCGCTCTCTCTCTATCTATCTCTCTCTCTCTCTCTCTCTCTCTCTCTCTCTCTCTCTCTCTCTCCTCTCTCTCTCTCTCTCTCCTCTCTCTCTCCCTCTCCTCTCCCTCTCTCTTCTCTCCCTTCTGCTCTCTTCTCCTCTCTCTCTCTTCTCTCTCTCTCTCTCTCTCTCTCTCTCGCTCCTCTCTCACTTTCTCTCTCTGTGCTCTCATGATCATCTCTCTCTTTTCTCTCTTTCTCTCTCTCTTGTCTCTGTCTCTGTCTCTCTTCTGTCTCTGTTCTCTGTCTCTGTCTCTGTCTCTCTCGCTCTCTCTCTCTCTCTCTCTCTCTCTCTCTCTCTCTCCCTGGTGAAAAAGAAAGAAAGTGGGCGAGCGAATGTGCGAGAGAGAGATAGACAGACAGACAAAACAACAGACAGACAGACAAACAGACAGACACACAGAGACAGAGAGGACAGCGACCAGAGAGACGGTGACAGAGAAACATTGACACAGACAGACAAACAGAGGAAAAGAAAGATGGAAAAGGGGGGACCATGGCGGGGGGGGAGGGGGGGGGAAGGTCAGGAGGCTTAGAGAGTTGACCTATCTTGTGGCCCTGGCGTGACCTTTACTGGTGAAGTGCACAGGGTGCTGAGTCATCCGGGCCTGGTCAGCGCTTGGTTCACTGCAGGCTTTGTTTCCTTGTCCACTCTCTCTCTCTCTCTCTCTCTCTCTCTCTCTCTCTCTCTCTCTCTTATATATAGTCTGTATGACGTCACCCAAGGCACGGTCAATGAAAGTGGAGAGTGAGGACAGTATGTGTGTGTACGTGGGTACGGGTATGGAGGGGATTAGCTCTCTCTCTCTCTCTCTTCTCTCTCTCTCTCTCTCTCTCTCTCTCTCTCTCTCTCTCTCTCTTTGGGTAGACTTAACACTGTGCTCTCAAATGGTAGGGGGATGAAGCGCTGTTTTCTGTTTAAGAGCCGGTCATCCCATCAATCTTTGATGATGAAGCTTTTTTTTTTTTTTTTTTTTTTTTTTTTTTTTCAATAGCGTTACGCACTGATCTATTGTCCTTCGCATTTTTGTTTTGTTTGTTATTTGTATGCGACGTTCAATTTTCGAGAAATAGCAACGTCATAAGAATGTGTTTTTGCCGTCTTTCATTTTCAGGTAACGGCAGACTGTTCGCGTGTCTGTGGTTGCTGTGAATCATAATGAAGAAATGACCTCAATCTCTCTCTCTCTCTCTCTCTCTCTCTCTCTCTCTCTCTCTCTCTCTCTCTCTCTCTCTCCATCCCATACCCTGTTCCCACCACACACCAACCCCTCCCACAACCCCATGCCCTGTGTGTGTGTGTGTGTGTGTGTGTGTGGTGTGTGTGTGTGTGTGGGAATTGGGGGGGAGGGGGTCATTGTTGTTTTTGTA
>JADBJO010000492.1:517500-520000 GCA_016801955.1 Conus betulinus
TCCGGACCCACGTAAGTCTGGCCTCTGACTCCCTCCTGATAATGACTCTTTTTCTGGAGCCACCACGGCAAGCCGGGCAAGCCAAGGGAGACAAACCACAAGGCCGCTATTGATGGAGGCGGAAATTGCTGTGAAAGGGCCATTAACACGCCTGATAATGGACCACGGAAATAGATCGCCCTTCTCTGTATCGTCCCCGTTCCCGCCCCCCCCCCCCCCCCTCCTCCCGCCCCCCCCCCCATCTTCTCGTATCTTTTTCAAGGTACCTTCGGTACGTCAAAGCCGTCAGAATACAGACCAGGACACTGCTGGGGCAGACGTATCAGATTTTCTCCCCCCATTTTTTTTGTTTGTTTGTTTGTTTGTTTTGTTTTTCTTGTTCTTCTCCATACACTATTAATCTCTTCATACAAAGTCAATACTAGTGGCCACGGATCCAAGTTAGGAAGATCGGTGTTACACTGTTTTTTACCTGATTTACCACGGCATTCTTGTAATGGTCAGGTTTTGTTTATTTCTTTTTTTTTTGTTTTTCGGCTTGAAAACTCTCTCTCTCTCTCTCTCGCTCTCTCTCTCCTCTCTCTCTCTCTCTCTCTCTCTCTCTCTCTGCCCATCCAGCGGTAGATGGGATCTTGATTCAGTTCAAGGCATGTGAAAGAGGGATGGGCTCCGTTCTCCATTATGTCGTGCCCCAGATACGGTGAACCGTTGACAGCATGATATACCCTACGATAGATGATGAAAGGACTGGGTTAATTTAAACATGATATTTGGATAAATTCGAAATGATAAGTCTACCTCAGATGACATGAAAGGTCTGGGGAAGATCTGGTATCTGTACCCTAATGCCCACGACTGCGGACACAGAGAGATGCCCAGGCATCTGTCATGGCACTCTTACCAAATATGGTCACGATTTGAGAATGAGGGTTAGGAATAGCGATCATGGTGTGGTGGTAAGGCAATCTTCTCTCTCTCTCTCTCTCTCTCTCCTCTCTCTCTCTCTCTCTCTCCTCTCCTCTCCTCTCCTCTCTCTCCTCCTCTCTCTCTCTCTCTCCTCTCTCCTCCTCCTCCCTCCTCCTCCTCCTCCTCCTCCTCCTCCTCTTTGTTGTCGCGTGAATATGGCTGAAGCAAGTAAACCAAAATTAATGAAAGTCTGTGAGTTTAGAGACAATACTTTCATATGTATCTTCTGCAACTTCTTCTTCGTTGATATGTGTTAGTTTCAGAGATGTTTGACTTGTTTTCAGTTTGTTGGCTGATAATTCTGAGATGGTTTTTATTTGTTTTCAGTCTGTTGGCTGCTAATTCAGGGATGTTTTTTTTTTTTCTTATTTGCTTTCACGTTGTTGGCTGTTAATTCAGAGATGTTTTGGCTTGTTTTCAGTTTTTGTTGACTGTGTTTGTTTGTTTGTTTGTTTGTTTGTTTTTTTTTTTTTTGTTTGTTTTTTTTTTTTTTTGTTTTGTAAAAGCATGTTTTTGCTTGAGAAACAAAAGAGGCATTTCTTTCGGTCTTTTGCTCATAGAAATATGCTTTAAATTCCCGGAGCACTATGGTGAAATTTGAGCGTTGCCACAGCTCCACCGTGAGACACCACAGACACGTCAAATTACGCTGACGGAGGGAGAGGCAGGACCCTTGAAATGCAGTGCTCTGTATACCATGACAGCCGCGGTGCCAAACTCGTTGTCTTCAAGCCAGCTTGTGCGTTCTGGCACCCGGTTCTGCTTCCTAATCCCACACACTTCCATCATACCCTCTACCCCCCCTCCCTCTCATTCCACACACATACGCCTCCCACTTCTGCCTTTTTCCTTCACATCCTCTTGAACTTCGCCTCATTCTTTTTCACTGTTACACTACCAAATCCCTCCTCCCCCCCCCCCCCCTCCCCCCCTCCTCCTATCTCCACCACTTTCGGTCTTAGGAATTTTTCTCAAAAATCCTTTTTCCATGCCCCTGTCTACTCCCCCCCCCCCCCCCCCCCCACCTTCTTCCTCCCATCCGCCCTCCAAGCACGATAACTCATGCCACCTTTAGCACGTTGACAAGGAAAACTTCAGACTTTCCACTTCCCCTCCCTCCCCCCCCCCCCCTCTCCCCCTCCCCCGTTCCCTATTCCTGACCTCTCAAGGAGGAGCGCTCTTCGGGTCTTCCTCCTTCTCTCTCCCTGATTCTCATGCAACCAGGTCGTCGACCGATGCCGACAGAGCCAGAACCAGATCCTAAAAGGCAACAAACACACCCTCTTCTCTCCCCCCCCCCCCCCCCCCCCCCCCCCCCCCCCCTCTCTCTCTCTCTCTCTCATCTCCTCTCTCTCTCTGTCTCTCTGTCTCTGTCTGTCTGTCTGTCTCTGTCTCTCTCTCCTCTCTCTCTCTCTCTCCCTCTCTCTCTCTCTCTCTCTCCATCCTTCCTCACCCCATCTCTCTCTCACTCACTGGTCCTCCTCCCTCCCTCCCTCCCCCATCACCTTCCTCCATCCTTCTCTCCCTCTCTCTC
>JADBJO010000492.1:525000-527500 GCA_016801955.1 Conus betulinus
TACTCTAGCTGAACATGAGATGCGCCACGACGACGATTACGACGACGACTCTTAACGATGATGATGATGATGATGATGATGATGATGATGATGATGATGATGATGATGATGATGATATCGATATGAATGTTTTGCTTCCTTTTCCTAAAGTTCACAGCTGTTTTCATTAGGATAATGACTGTTTTCAGGATACTAATTTTTTCTGTGCTCACTGTGTGTCACCACTGTTTTCCCTCTTTTCCCACGGGACAACAATTTTTATCGTTGCTATATCCCTTAAAATTACGAACTCTTGACATATTTTCGCAAAAAAATAGTAATCATCCTTAAGAAAACAGCTTAAATATGCCAAAACAGTTGTGATCATACGTATTACCACTATTTTCCATGTTCAAGCCGGCCGTCTGTTTAGTAATACCAATGCTACTACTATGCATGGACTTTCAGGGAAAATAGCGATCACAACTGGTTTCCTTCTTTGCATCGCTGTTTTCCCTCCAGAGAGTACCTGTTTCCCACAGGAAAAAAAAAAAAAGTAGGATAATGGTCATTATCCCAAGGAAAATGAGGAAAACAGTTATGATCGTAATGATAAATGGTAAAAAGAAAATAATCATTTTCCTAGGAGGAAAAGGAGAAGAGTTGTTATCCTACGGGGGGAAAAAGTTGTGAACCTCGAGGATAAAAGCGATAATACCTGCTTTCCCTATTTTCGCGGGCTTCCTCAAGAATAACAGCTGTGTTTTTCCTCAGGAAAAGAGCTATCATCAGTTTCAGTTTCATCAGTGAGGTATCACTGTATGCGGACTAGTCCATATACACTACACCACGTCGGCTAAGTTTTGAGACCACGCCGTGCATGATTCAAAGCTAATGGGAAAATGAATTAATGACTAAGATGAGCGAATGTAAGAAGGTCTCGTGTTACTTAACACATGTCTGACCTACGCTTTAGTCCAATGCGTTGGTCAGAGCTGTTATCATCTTTAGACGATAGTGTGCTCCCATAGGATCCGTCCTTCGATCGTCGCCTGAGGAGGTACTAGCAAGTACGCACTGAAATAGTTACTTTCCACCATATTCATTTTTTTTTTCTTAATAGGAAATGGGGGATAAAGGGAATGGGGGGGGGGGGAGACGCTGTCAACGTTTATATCACTAAACAGTTGTAATATTCCGTGAAAATGTCTCATTTTCCGTAAGAAAATGTCACAGTGTTCAGGTTCAGCCGAAAATGTCCAATAATAATGCTGAACGGATTTTGGATCTGTCTTATAATCCGGATTTGCACTACGGATCTGTACTACGTTTTTATTTGAAATGTTCACCAGCCGCCGTGGTGGCGTCGTGTTTAACGTCGCGGAGTCTCGGCTGGGAGGTCGTGCGTTTGATTCCATCAGAGGCATTCATTTGTGGGATTTTTCTGCCCCGACCAATTCTACCCGGAGCTGAGTTTGCTATGAGCTCAAATGGTTAGACTGGGGCCGCGCAGTAGAGTTTCATCTGCTCAGTGGATGCGCACCTGACAGCGTCGCTCAAATGTCCTGACCAACACTGCAGGTGTCTGTATTAGTCTGACATGGGTGACGCCGGAATATGACATGAAAGTAAGCGTAGAGAACAGCCCTGTTATGCAGTCTTAGCAGGGATTGGACCTTCTTAGCATCGAATTCATCATCCTACATCCTCATCAATCAGTAGAAAAGAAAATCTCAAATTCTGTGGCTCAACATAATGGTCTCAGATTCGATTTCCTCCTCATGCCTATGCCCTTGGTGAGTTCGTATCGAGGTCACCAGTATCAGTAAGATCATGGGCACTGTCGTTGAACGGACGTCGTGGCGCACTCCGGATGGGACGCTCCTTCACGCTGGCTCTGCGGCTAGGAAAACACTGTCATCAGTATGGGGCTTAGTAAATGGCGTCCCGCGTACGTTGGGTCACAACAGGCACCACTGGAACACCAACAAAGTGACTCGGCAGCGTGTGCAGTGTCTCCTCCGGTGGGTTGCCTCATGACGACTTGACATTGACTGCTCCCCGTGAACTGACGGTGCTGGAAGCTGCGGCGGGACAAGTCAGGATGTGGCTGTGGACGAGGAAGCCGGAATGAACGGTGTAGGAGTCATGTCACTGAAGTGGCACAGACGATGAGAGAGGAAAAAAAAAGGGGGGGGGGGAGAAAAGAATCTTCATAGCTTCGCCCTTGGGTCTTCAGATACAGTTCACTGAGAGAGTGATAGTGAAGGACAGACACAGAGACAGAGACAGAGAGAGAGAGGAGGTGTGTGAGAGAGAGAGAGAGAGAGAGAGAGACAGAGACAGACAGACAGACAGACAGACAGACAGACAGACAGACAGACAGAGAAGTGGGGTGGTGACAGGGACGGGGGAGAAAGAAGAGGATGGGTGGACAGCAACAACACAGAAACCGCGCCCCGTAGAAAACAAAACAGACAACAAGACACTAAGACCATCCCTTAAAAAATAAAAAGAAAGA
>JADBJO010000492.1:530000-537500 GCA_016801955.1 Conus betulinus
ACACACACACACACACACGCGAACGCGCGCGCGCGCGCGCACGCACACATATGCACGTACGCACGCACCCACCCACAGAGAGAGAGAGAGAGAGAGAGAGAGAGAGAGAGAGAGAGAGAGAGAGGAGAGAGAGAGAGAGAGAGAGAGAGAGAGAGACAGAGAGAGAGATCTTCGTTTGGGTCGCTCAAATGAGCCAGAAGTAGGAAAAGTGAACTGACAAAGCAGTCACCATCATAACGTCAGCTGTCCCAAGCTAATCGTTACACTTGCTGCCAGTCGTGCTGTGACCCCCTATAGAGAAAAGACAGCAGCCAATGCCTTAAAACATGGGAAGTTCGACGATACCAAAAAACGTCCACTGAAAGACTATACCCCAAATATCACTCCATCAAAATCCCCCCTCTGTCTCTCTGTCTGTCTGTCTGTCTCTCTCTCTCTCTCTCTCTCTCTCTCTCTCTCTCTCTCTCTCTCTCTCTCTCTCTCTCTCTCTTCATTCGATCAAAGTCGGGGAACAGACATCCTGTGGGTCACTGAGAGGAACAAACATCCTGGGGATCACAGAGACGACCAAACATCATGTCAGTCTCTGAGAGGAACAGACATCCTGTGGGCCTCTGAGGGAAACAAACGTCCTTTGGGTCTCTGAGAGGAACAGACATCCTATGGGTCACTGAGGGAAACAGACATCCTGCGGGTCATAGAGAGGAACGAACATCCTGTCGGTCACAGAGACAAACAAAAATCTTGTGGGACACCGAGAGGAACAAACATCCTGAGGGTCTCTGAGAAGAACAGACATCATGTGGGTCACTTAGAGGAACAAACATCCTGTGAGTCACAGAGAATAACAGACATCCTGTGAGTCACAGAGAGGAACAGACATCCTGTATGTCACTGAGAAGAACAAACATCCTGTGGGTGACTGACGGGAACAAACATCCTGTGGGTCACAGAGGGAACAAACATCCTGTGGGTCACAGAGAGAAATAAACATCCTGCGGGTCACTGAGAAGAACAAACATTCTGTGGGTCTCTGAGAGGAACTGACATCATATGGGTCACTGAGAGGAACAAACATCCTGTGGGTCACAGAGAGAAAGATCCTGTGGGTCACTGAGAGGAAAAAAACATCCCGTGGGTCACAGTGAGAAAGATCCTGTGGGTCACTGAGAGAAACAAACATCCTGTGAGTCACAGAGAGGAACAAACATCCTGTGGGTCACTGAGAGAAACAAACATCCTGTGGGTCACTGAGGGAAACAGACATCCTGTGGGTCACTGAGGGGAACATACATCCTATGGGTCACTGAGGGGAACAGACATCCTGTGGGTCACTGAGGGGAACAAACATCCGGTGGGTCACTGAGGGGAACAAACATCCGGTGGGGAACAAACACTAAGAGAGGAAACAGACATCCTGTGGGTCACTGAGGGGAACAAACATCCTCTGGGTCACTGAGGGGAAAAAGCATCCTGTGGGTCCTGTGGGTCACTGAGAGGAACAAACATTCATATGGGTCACTGAGGGAAACAAGACACCCTGTGAGTCACTGAGGGGAACAAACATCCTGTGGGTCACTGAGAGGAACAAATATCCTGTGAGTCACTGAGGTGAACAAACATCCTATGGGTTACTGACAGGAACAAACATCCTGTGGGTCACTGAGGGAACAAACATCCTATGGGTCACTGAGAGGAAAAAACATCTTATGGGTCACTGAGGGGAACAAACATCCTGTGGGTCACTAAGGGAAACAGACATCCTGTGGGTCACTGTGAAGAACAAACATCCTGTAGGTCACTGAGAGAAAGAAATATTCTGTGGGTCACTGAGGGGAAACAAACATCCTGTGGACCACTGAGGGGAACAAACATCCTGTGGGTCACTGAGAGGGAAACAAACATGTTATGGGTTATTGACAGGGACAATCATCCTGTGGGTCACTGAGGGGAACAAACATCCTCTGCGTCGCTGAGAGGAACAAACATCGTATGGGTCACTGAGGGGAACAAACATCCTATGGGGATACTGAGGGGAACAGACATCTGTGGGTCACTGTGAGGAGCAAACATCCTGCGGGTCACTGAGAGGAACAAATATCCTATATGTGCACTGAGGGGGAACAAACATCCTGTGGGTCACTGAGGGGAACAAACATCCTGTGGGTCACCGAGGGGAACAAAATATTGTGTGGGTCACTGAGAGAAACAGACATCCTGTGGGTCACTGACAAGAACAAGCATCCTGTGGGTCATTGTGGGGAACAGACATCCTGTGGGTCCTGAGGGGAACACGCATCCTATAGGCCACAGACCTGAATCAAGCATCCTCTCGGCCAGTGAAGGGAGCAAACATTCTTGACCAAAGGGTCCACGCTTGGCAAGAAAATCAAACTCTTGGAAACCACCCTGATCCAGCAGAATCTGGAAGCCGTCTCGGCGGGGATGAAGGAGACCCAGGACTCAAAGCGGACAGGGCGTGAGAGATGGGGAGCGGCAACAGAGGCACAGCCAAACAATCTGAGCTCCCCGTCCTGATCCATGGACGTGGGAGAGTGTCAGGCACAAAACAGCTGCACAGACTCCCTGACCAACAATTCTTTCTTTTTTTCTTCTTCCCCCCCCCCCTTTCCCCCCCCCCCCCCCCCCCCCCCCCCCCCCCTCTCGCAGCGGATTCTGCGATCAAGACGAAGCCAAGACTTTGATCAGTCTAAGCCCTTCGTATCGAGAACCACGACGAATTCTGTTCGATATTACCAACCAGCTTTGGACGGATACTACCGGAGTAGGTTGATTCCGAGAAGATTTGAGGCGGGGCGGGGGAAAAAATCGCTCGAAGGCTTTGCGTACAAACAACTTGGACTGAACTAACCTCCACTGTTTGGTGGGTGGGTGGGGGGGGGGGAGGGGGGGGGCAGACTGCCATAAACCCGGATGCTGTTGGTATAGGTAATAATTTATTTCAAGGAAGTTACAAGTCTGCAGGAAACATCAAAATTTGAACACGTGCTAGTACTTAACGGTGTGATCGAATAGTTCGAATTATGTGTGTGGCACAGGCAATAACAGCCATTCCAAATAGCAGGGGCAAAAAACACACACACACACACACACACACACACACACACACACACACACACACACACACACACACACATACACACACACACACACACACACACACACACACACACACAGATACATACATACATACATACATACATACATACATGCATACATACATACATACTCAAATGTCAAGAAGAACGAAGAAAAATAATAGTAAGCACCAAAAAAGTAAACAGTCAAGACAAGAAAAAAATATGTGAATACGTCACTCACATTATTAACCTTTTATGAGGGTTGAAAGATAAAAGAGAGGTATGGGAGGGAAAGGAGGGACGGAGGTAGAGGGTGAGAGAGACAGACACAGACGGAGGTAGAGGGTGAGAGAGACAGAGACAGAGACAGAGTTCTGCCCTAGCAATTTCATTTTCATAAACTTTCATACCATTTTCTGAAAAGTCACTGAGTGCTCCTGTTTTGTTCAAATGAGATTTTTAAAACTTTTGATCGTTTAATAAAGCGATAGATAGTGTTGCTTCGTTATCTTTGCGCTTGAGGGATTGTTTTACGACAGAAAAAGAATATTGCGTTTAAGGGATTATTTACAACAGAAAAGAATGTCAATTTCAAATACACTGGATGGAAGAGCGGAAATTGTGTTTCTTCTAACAATACTCTGATTTGGACAATAATTACAGTAGGACGACGTGATCGGCCGTTTCCGAATCGGTACCACACTGACAGATGCTCTTCCTTGCCTCTTGTTCTACGGTAGGAATAGTCTTAATGTACTGCTGATACGAAAACCGAGGTCCCATGCGCGACACGTGATTTCCATACACAAACCATCCCAAGAAAACGAGGGTGAATTTCTTGTGGCCTGGCAAAATTCTGTTGGCAAATCCGCTTTGACAGGTGTATTAAAAACATACAGAGGCAGTGAAAAAAATATGTACATAGACTGCGCTGTGTTACGACCATGTGCTGTGTCCCGGAGACAGCAGCCTCATAATTTCACACCGACAAAACTTCTTGGATCATAAATTTATACAGGATATTACTTAGTACAGTGCAGTACAAGATACAATGCAATTTAATGCAACTCATTACAATTCCATACAATATCATGTGTTGCGATGTCATACAGTGCATACAGTTTGGTGCAGTACAGTTTCGTACAGTACAATACCGGAATAGCTCGGCTGGCAAAGCGCTAAGCTTTTGATCCTGGTGTTCCTGGAGAGTTGCGGGTTCAAATATCGACCGGGCCGTTTCAGTACAGGAAAGGGAGGGGGGGGGGGGGGGGGGGGGGTCACTCGGAAATGACATTGAATCTGACTCCATTTCACGAAAAGTCCTTCGAATGAGGCTATAAACCGAGATTACATGCGTGTAGACCGCTCACATAAGATTTTTCGCACACGCAAAAACTTTCGGAAGAAAAAGGCAGTTTGTCCGTTTGTATGGATGACACGTATACACACTGAGCATGCACCTAGCTCCGTAAAAACTGAAGGTATGGGCGAAAGTCTAGGTGACTTACATTCAACTGAATGACACAGGAAACAAACCATTAGTGCCAGCCGGAAGCTTTTCAATGGGCTCTGCTAGTGTGTGTAAACGTTGGCGAAGATTGCAAAGCGTTTAGTGTTTAGTCTCTCACCGAGAACAGGCGCTATGTGAGTATGATCATGATAATACGGTACAGTGCAGCACAGTGTAGGACAGGACAAGACAAGACAAGTCACAAAAGACTACGACAAGACAATAAAAGCCATATGTGTGTGTGTGTGTGTGTGTGTGTGTGTGTGTGTGTGTGTGTGTGTGTGTGTGTGTGTGTGTGTGTGTGTGTGACTGAAAGACAGTGTTGGAAACAAAGAGAGGCTGTCGGATTAAACCTATGCATGAACCTGTTTGTAGTCTTCCCAAGTTCCAACAGAAAGTGTCAAGTAGGAAACGACAAGGAAAAGACATGACGCGAAGGTCTTTCTTGTTCTTAGAATCAGTTCCCGTTGTATCTGAGCCAAACACGCTGTTCCCGTTTCGGACAATGATTACTGTTAGAGATATCAGCACACGACATTTCCGTTTGGTACAGTCCAAAACTACCTGCAGTGATGTTCAGTCAACACAACTTCTGAAACAGAAGTATCCACGCGTAGGACGTGCTCTCACTATCAAACTAATGTGTCCTGACGTGTTCCCAGACCAATGTGTTCTATGTGTTCCAGGAGCGATGTGCTCTGATGAGTTCCGGGACCAGTGTGTTCTGTGTGGTCCAAGTGTGATGTGTACTAATGTGTTCCAGAACCAATGTGTACTAATGTGTTCCAGGACCAATGTGTTCTAATGTGTTCCAGGACAATTGTATTCTAATGTGTTCCAGGAGTGATGTATTTCCATGTGTTCCAGGGTAATGTATTCTAATATGTTCTAGGAGTAATGTGTTCCAATGTGTTCCAGGACCAATGTATTCTAAAGTGTTCTAGGACAATGTGTTCCCATCTGTTTCTAAGACCAATGTGTTCTGATGTGTTCAGGGAGTGATGTGTTCCAATGTGCTCCAGGGCCATTGTATTCTTATGTGTTCCAGTAGTGATGTGTTGCAATGTGTTCCAGGAGTAATGTGTTCCATGAGTGATGTGTTCCAATGTGTTCTAGGACCATGTGTTCTAATGTGTTCCAGGAGTGATGTGTTCTAATGTGTTCCTAGGTGATTGTGTTCTAATGTGTTCCAGGAATGATGTGTTCTGATGTGTTCCAAGAGTGATGTGTTCCAACGAGTTCCAGGGCCATGGTTCTAATGTGTTCCAGGAATGATGTGTTTCCAATATGTTCCAGAAGTAATGTGTTCTAATGTTTTCCAGGAGTGATGTGTTCCAATGTGTTCTAGGACCACAATTGTGTTCTAATGTGTTCCAGAAGTGATGTGTTCTAACGCTAATGTGTTCCAGGAGTGATGTGTTCTAATGTGTTCAAAAGGACCATTGTGTGTCTAATGTGTTCCAGGGGTGATGTGTTCTAATGTGTTCCAAGAGTGATTTATTCTAATGTATCCCAGTAGTTGTGTGTTCTAATGTGTTTGAGGAGTGACGTGTTCTGATGTGTTCTAGGACCAATGTGTTCTGCGTGTTCCAGAAATGAATTGCCCTGATGGGTTCCAGGACCAGTAAGTTCTGATCTGTTCCAGGAGTGGCGGCCCTACTGTGTCCAGGAGTGGCGTGTTCTAATGTGTCCCTGGAACCGTTGCGTTCCAACGTGTCTCTGGACTGACTTGTCCCAAAACAGTTGTGTCCAAAGACCAATGGGTCTGTCCCAGGACCTATGAGTCTGTCCCAGGACCGATGGGTCTCAATGTGTCTCAGGACCGATGTGTCTCGATGTGTTTCAGGACCGACGTGTCCCGGGACCGACCTGTCTCAATGCGTTTCAGGACCGATGTGTCCCAGGACAGAGCTGTCTCAATGTGTCTCAGGACCCATGTGTCCCAGGACAGAGCTGTCTCAATGTGTCTCAAGACCAATATTTCCCAGGACCGATGACATGTCTAAATGAGTCCCAAGACTCATCTGTATCAAGGCAAATATTTTCCAAGACCAATGTATCCCAACATCAATGTGCCCCGCGACCGATGTGTCTCACTGTGTCCCGGCACCAAAGTTTCCCTGAACTGGTTTAAAAAGAAAAAAAAAAGCAGTCATCTGAACAGACCTCTGACCTACATCCCGTGGACTTCTCCAATAGATTGTTCTCGCGCGGTCCTGGCCAACTCCCACAGACAATCAGCTCTGGCACTCAGACCGGTTCCATAGCGATCTACGGGGAGCCATCAACGAAGAGACGTGTCCAGCTGCTGAGTCACGCAGTCGTGCTGTTCTCTGGTCATTTTTTTTTTCTTTCTCTCTCTCTCTCGCCGGGTTCAACTTAGTTATGCGGGGCACCGTCTACTGACCACAATAATTGCTCTGTCACGGCGCCAGACTGAACGGAGAGGCCGTAACTATATCCCCACGCACCCCTACCCTCCCCAACTCCCGTCCCTCCACCATCCACACCCTGCCCCCAGAGCGCTCGCCCTTCATGAATATGCTGACACCAAGAACTTGAACAGCACACCATCAATATCAAAACACAATTCCGAGGGTGGGGGAAGGGAGGGAGAATTAAGGGCTCGGTGGGAGGCGAGAGAGGACGGGGGGGGGGGGGGGGGGGGGGGGGGGGGGAGAGAAAGGGGCAATGCAAAATGTCTGCGCGCTTACGCCATCGTCTAGCATAAACTGTGTCACCTTGTTGGACACTGATTTCACTGATTTCATTTCTCGCTCGCGAACAGGTTTTTATTCTCCCTTCGATGATCTTCTTCTTGTGCGCCTATAGACTTCAATTCTTTTTCAATGATGATCAAGTGGAGATGTGGATGAGGATGCTGCGGAG
>JADBJO010000492.1:542500-547500 GCA_016801955.1 Conus betulinus
TCCTCTCTCCAACCACTCCCTGCCACCCTCCCCCAGCGCCCCATTCCCCATCCCGTCACCCCCATTCCAACCAGCCCTCACATCCTAAGGTCAGTTTCGCTCCGTCAGATATTCAAATCATTCCAAACACAACTACAACAACAAAGCAACAACAATAACAATAATAATGAAATAATAATAATGAGAAGAAGAAAGAAGAAGAATATACAATAATAATGATGATGATGATGCTGCTGCTGCTGATGATGATGATGGTGATGATGATGATGATGATGATGATGATGATGATGATGATGATGATGATGATGATGATGATGATGATGAAAAACATGTTTACGGTGCATTATTCTGAAATATGTTCCCAGCGCTCTACAAAAGAAAAGAACAAGAATATCTCTCAACCTCAGCTCCCCTCCACCCATCCTCTCCATCTCCCACCCCTACGTACCCACCCAGCCCCCTCCTCCCTCCCCCATCTCACATCACTCCCCCTTCCCGTCCAACACCATCCCATCTATACCCCCACCTATCCCGTACCCCAACCCCCCAACATATTTGTATGTACACACTCATGTGGTCTTCATCATACGCACACGAGTGTGCGCGCGCGAAAGCACACGAACAGCACACCCACACACACGCACGCGCACACACACACACACACACACACACACACACACACACACACACACACACACACACACACACACTAACCATAAACAATGTGTCGACTGATCTCACGGAAATTTCCTTTCTCTTTTTCTTTCTTTTTTTTTTTTTTTTTTTTGGTCATCAGTGCATTCTAAATATTTATCAACAAAAATAACTGACCTTATTCTTTTGACGGGAATAAACTTTCTTCTTGGGAAAAGAGGATGGCAGGGTGGATGGGGGGGGTGGGGGGGGTGAAAGGGATGGGTGAGGAGGTAACAGTGTCTTTTTTTTCTTTTTTTTGTTTTTTTTCTTTTTTTTTTTGTTGTTGTTGTTTTTATTTTGTTTTGTTTGAGCAGAAAGATGATTCTGTCTGCTATCTGGCGAGCCGTGAGTGCACGTGGAGCTCAAGTGGTTTCCAGTTCCTCGGCTTGAGGGTGAAGTCGGTGCGACTGGTGATAGAGACCAGATAGTGTATCTCCATGTCACTCATCGGGAATGACCCGATTTTCACCCCCACTTCTCCGCCATCCCCTCACCCTCTTCAGCTCACCCGCCTCCTCAACCCCTCTGCCTCTCCTGCTTTTCCCAGAGAGATTGTCAAAACCCAAGCTGGTTCGTTATCTGTCTGTCTGTCTGTTGCTCTCTCTCTCTCTCTCTCTCTCTCTCTCTCTCTCTCTCTCTCTCTCTCTCTCTCTCTCTCTCTCTCTGGGAGTCTGTGTTAGAATGTGTGTGTGTGTGTGTGTGTGTGTGTGTGTGTGTGTGTGTGTGTGTGTGTGTGTCTGTCTGTGTGTTCTGTCTGTCTGTTGGTCTGTCTGTTTGTGTCTCAGTGTGTGTGTGTGCGTGGTGTGAATGTTGGTGCGTGTATGTATGCATACAAGTGTGTGTGTGTGTGTGTGTGTGTGTGTGTGTGTCCGTGTGTGCATGTGCGTATGCATGCGTGCGTACGCATGCGCGCGTGTGTGTATGTGTGTGAATTAGCGCGCGCGTGCGCGTTTCTCTCATTTTGTCGCGTGCGCGCGCGCGCGGCGTGTGTGTGTGTGTGTGTGTGTGTGTGTGTGTGTGTGTGTGTGTGTGTGTGTGTGTGGTGTGTGTGTGTGTGTGTGTGTGTGTGGTGTGTGCGTCCGTGCGAGCGTGAGTGCATCGCGCGTACGTGTGTGTGTGTGTGTGTGTGTGTGTGTGTGTGTGGTGTGTGTGTGTCTGTGTGTGAATGTGTGTGGTGTGTGTGTGTGTGTGTGTGTGTGTGTGTGTGTGTGTGTGTGTGTAAGCGAGCGCGTACGCGCTTCTTCTCTCAGTTCTCTTTGTGAATTCAAGTAGACAAGAAGAGAGAGAGAGAGAGGAGAGAGAGAGAGAGAGATGGGGGAAGTAGTGGGGGGGGGGGGAGAGGAGCGGAAAGAGAGACAGAGAGAGAGAGACAGAGACAGAGAGACAACACAGACAGAAAGAAAGAGAGCAGTGGACAAACAAGCAGACAGGCAGGCAGACACGTGTACACGTACACACACGGACACACGAACGCACGATGAAATATACCGACACAGATGCTGGACAGACGCAATATAGCGGACATATGATTCCGTTACCAAGGCAACCCATACGTGACGTGCCAACCAACGGTGGACCTTCATTGGCACTTACCTGAAACAGAGAGAAACACAAACAAACGTAAGTAGAGCTGTCAGACTTTACTTGTGATCACACACACACACACACACACACACACACACACACACACACACTCACACACACACACAATGCACTGACAGGCATGTTTGCGCGAGCGTACGTACGCTCACGCACACACACACGAGCGCACGCACACGCGCGCACACACACACACACACACACACACACACACACACACATACACACACACACACACACACACACACACACACACACACACACACACACACTAACACTAACACTAACACGAACACACACAAGTATACGTGCTCGTGCACGAACGCACGCACGCACGCACGCACATTCTCTCTCTCTCTCTCTCTCTCTCTCTCTCTCTCTCTCTCTCTCTCTCTCTCTCTCTCTCTCTCTCTCTCTCTCTCTCTTACAAGCACCAGTTTAAGAACACATTCTTCTTGGTACTGAACCGTCTTCCTCAAACTCTCTGTTGTCTCGTCTGGCAAAAACCTTAACAGCGAGCAGATCAGAAAGTTTGTGCACAAGCTGGCTAGCTTTGAAACCTTTTCCTACCAAGACTGATAGAAAAAAAAACCGCCGCCGCCCCTATGTATGGGAGCCCCTCAAAGCGGGAAGTCAGTTATGTTGTGTCGTGTCGCCTCATCGTGTGTCGTGTTGGGAAGGATGTAATTTCCTTTCGTCCCCTTCCTACCCATCTGACGAACAAACGCTTCTTTCCGGCAAAACATCGAGGACAGTTTGGATGCGGGAAATATATATATATATATATATATATATATATATATATATATATATATATATATATATAAACTAATAAATTCCAAGGATAAGTACCGCGCACCATTCCAGCAACTTACAGAGCAGCTTGGTGTTGCAATGACTGCAAGAAATATTGAATTATAAACAAAGCTTGCTCTTATGTCTTAGACTGTAGAAATAGGGGGGTGACAAAGCATTCATATCTGCAGTGGTAGATCATTCTGCCCAACTAACAGTATGTGCTTGAGTGGGTGAATGGGGAAATAATAAATGCTTCTCGAAATGAACCTTCAGCAAGCTTATAGTCTCCCAAAGGGGGAGACAATCTCCAATGGGGAGGAAGCTCACTAACATATATGTACTTCTGGTCAGACACTGGTATATATATATATATTTATATATATATATATATATATATATATATATATATATATATATATATATATATTGGAAACGCTCTAACATCATAAACAAGGGAACATTCAACGTCATCAGATTACAATAAATCATTGTCAGTATTTTGACCAGAAGCTGATTTTTACGTGAAGTGGATACGGAAGAAATCTTTCTTCTCCTTTTTTTTTTTTTTTTTTTTTTTTTGTATTGTATACCGAATTGCGAAGGAAATATTATCTCTCTGTGGTCTTGTGTGCTGCGATGTATTTTGTTATGCTGTATTTGTTTGCATAACATTCTGAATTGTATTCAGTTGCATTGTATTGTAGAGGATGTATTGTATTTTGTATTGTATTGCATTTTTGTATTGTATTGTATTGTTGTGATTGTGTCTTTCTTGGCCTCTTTTACTTGACGTCAACGCTTGAGTTGCACTCTACTGCCACGCAGTGTACAGAATATCGCAGTGTGTTGTGTGCTGTAGTGTGTGTAGTGTTAACCTATGCTGTGGTCTGCACTGGTGTGATACGTTGTATTGTACAAAATTGTTTCGCATTATATCAGATTGTTGCATACTGTATTACGCTGCATCAGATTGTATTATGTACTTTAGAGTACCGTACTATTGTATGCTAAGGCCGGGACTTCTCTACACTGCTTTCCTACTGTATTCTCCAATGTTATACTATACTAACCTTGACTGTGCTGACAATATATAAACTGGCTTGGTGTGAGGGCACAGGTGCTTTGAGAGATGGAGAAGGAAAACAAAGTTTGCCCGTTAAGTGCTACAGCATGGCACACAAGTGGTGGATTAACAATCACAGACATCAGCAACAGTACCAGTATAATACCCTATGTACTATAAACAAACTACACTGAAAATTAACCAGAAGAATATCCAGAAACGTTCTCTCTCTCTCTCTCTCTCTCTCTCTCTCTCTCTCTCTCTCTCTCTCTCTCTCTCTCTCTCTCTCTCTCTCTCTCTCTCTCTCTCTCTCTCTCCAGTTCCTGTACGTTTACACCAGGTCAGTATCTAGTTTCTTCTTCTTTGTCCTCCTACAAGGACCAGCGCCCAACATTTCTTCATTATTCATTTATTCACTGTGTTCATCTGCATTGCCTTGCACTGTTTTACAATTGAACTGTGCCGCATTGCAATGTAACCTAAGTGTCGTTGTACTATCCCTGTGCTTTACGTTTCTCTAGTGCTGGGATTTAGGATGCTGTACTTATGTTGTTACGCACTGCACTGTCCTGTACTATCCTGTTGTTTTTGTAATCTACTGTAACACTGTTCATTTTGTTGCTGTTTTGTTATTGTTCTGATTATCACCTTGGTGACACAACAGACCTGTCAGGATCGAAGTGGTGATGCCATCCACCCCACCCCATCCCCATCCCCCGCCTACCACACAGCACGTCCACAAAATAGCCAATGTTAAAAATCAGAATAAAAAATAAAACGCTTGCGACACTGCGACAAATGCCGCTAGGAACTGCAAAGTCTACACAAATAATCCAAGCGAGTG
>JADBJO010000492.1:552500-562500 GCA_016801955.1 Conus betulinus
CTTACGCGTACAACAACCTAGGTCAACCAGGGAATCTGATGTCCACAGCAAAAATTTTTAAAAAAAAAAAGGTAATAAAATAAAAAAAATTAAATGAAATGATATAAACCCTGTCCTGTGATTATTAGGGCTAAAAGAAACATCCGCTGACATATCAGCTGTATAATGACAAGCCAACCTGAATTCTCCACAGGTAAATCTGTGAAGACGAAGAAGTTATACAACACCATAAAAGTCTACATGAATGATGATTATGCTCATATAATAACTGTATGTACTTCACTGACTCATTGTTGTGCTAAGCAGGTGACACTTCATTAAGCTTTGCTTTTGTGTTTCCTGTTCTGTATTGATTGTATTTGTCAGTGTTTGCTGAAAAATAAAACCTTGTTTAAAAACAATGATGATTATTCGACTGATGCCTGCAAAAGTGAACACACAATCAGCTCTGAACTGTTTAATCAGCAACCGGATCCCCAAAGAACAAACAGGGGAAGTCCCAAACTGATTCCCCACCAACGAGCAGGGTCAAAACTGCCACGGGGGACAACTTTCACCAAGCTTATACAACCACCTCCACTGCAACCACCACCACCACCCGCCACCGCCGCCACCATGACCACCACCACCTCTCTGCGACCCAGATTGCCGGTGATGGTATCTATAGTGCCATTAGTCAGCCGTTGTAGTACCAGGCGATCAAAGTTCACCCTGTGGCCCAGGGCCCTCCTTGTTGCCAGCCAGGCCTGCCTGACATGCCTGCCCTTTGTTCGCCACCTCTCCAGGGAAGGGGGCGGTGGGGGAGGAGGGGGGAATGGGTGAGTGGGGGGGGGGGGGGGGGGGGGGGGGGGGGGGGGGGAAGGGGGCAGGGAGGGCAGGGAGGGCTGGGGGGGGGGGGGGGGGGGGGGGGGGGGGGGGGGGTCCTGCTGTGTGACCCGCAAGGCTAAAACAAGACAACGCGCTCTTCTCTCTACTCAACATTGCACACCCAGGACAACCGCGGAATGAGCACAGGTAGAGAGGCTCGTGGTTACATTTCAACGGAGATAAAGCGAACAGGGAAGATTAAAAAGAAAAGAAAGAAAGAAACAAACACACACAGACAGAGAGAGACACAGAGAGAGAGAGAGAGAGAGAGAGATGCTGGGAATTCACACGCGCACGCCCACGTACGCGTCTAAACGTCAGTTTGGATAGATGTCCGCTCGCTCTCTCCTTCCTCCTCCCCCCATCCCCCACCCCCCCCTCTCTCTCTCTCTCTCTCTCTCTCTCTCTCTCTCTCTCTCTTTGTCCCCTCACTTGTCTGTGTTCTGCTGTGGCAAAGCCAAAGTGAAAACGAGCCATTTCCAAAGCAAATCAATGTGGCATGTGGAAAAATAAAATCTGTGAAAACAGACAACTGAAATCCATCCTTAGAGGCAAAAACGTACGTTAAGTTTATTATAGTGTCTCTGCCTGTCTCTTGTCTGTCTACATTCCGCTTTATCTGTACGTTCCTCCCGGCTTGCTTCTTTGAGTTGTTTCATCTTGTCCATGTTCCATCATGCTCATATACTCCACTATGTGCGTATTTCACCCTGTCAATATTCCACCTCGACTATGTTCCACCAAACTGCTCTATCATGACTTTGTTCTACAAGTTGTCCCATAATGTCTACGTTCCACAAACCCGTTCTACCATATCTATGTTGTTTCACCATTTCTATCTTCCACCAAAATTGTCCCACCATATCTATATTCCTCCAAGTTGTTTCACCACATCTACATTCCACCAAGTTGTTTCACCGTATCAATGTTCCACCAAGTTATTTCACCATTTCGATGTTCCACCAAATTGTTTCAACATAACTATGTTCCACCGAGTTGTTTTACCGTATCGTTTCACCATATCTGTTTCCGCCAAGTTGTTTCGCCATAATATCCACCAAATTGTTTCGCCATATTTATGTTCCACCAACTTGTTTCACCACACCTACGTTCCGCCAAGTTGTTTAACCATACCTGTGTTCCACAAAATTATTCGAAGAAGATTTATTTCCACAATGTTTACATACAATCCAGTGTGCCAGTGCTCTACTGTCTGTGTTCCGCCAAGCGTTTTCTCTAAACTAGAGCATCATATCACTGTTCCCTCGTGTATACATTCCACTCTGTCTGTGGTCCACAATGCCTACGTTCCATGGTGTCTATATTCCGTCATGTCAATGTTCCATCATATCTAGATAGTGTTGACGTTCCAAAATGATTATATTTCACTATGTTTATCTTCCTCAAGATTCGTTCCCCATCATGCTGATGTTCTACCTTTACCTCCGAAAGAAAAAGGTTACGTTTTCGGGGTCCAGTGATTTGTTTGTCTGTCTGTCCGTCTGTCCGTCTACCTAACTATCATCCAGAACACCCAAAATACTGAATTTTCATAATTATACTCTGTCTAGACGAAAAAAGAAATAGCAAATGACCAAAGAACGATTGCGTTAAATTTTGATGCAGACCTACAATGTCTACCCAGATCACATACCGGACCCAGTGTCCCTTCGGCTTTCACCAAAACTGAAACGAATATGAACTCTGTAAAGTTACCGTTTCGATTTATATAAAGTATGAAGTAAGACACTTTTATGGAACACTAAATCTTTCTAGTGACATAAACGTTGACATTGTGAAGTTACCGTTTCGATTAAATAACCATCTATGAAGTAATATATTTTCATCGGACACTAAATCTTTCTAGCGGAATAAACGTGGACATTTTGTTTTAAAGAAATATGGGAGATATGTGGTCCATACCTACTATTACTTCCCCTGACTGGACGAAAATTGTTTACACTCATGAACTGGTTCAAAGGGCGGCTCCTGGTTCCGTTGGACGGTGGGGGAAGTCTGCGCTCACCCAGTTGCCCTTGTAATCTAAAATCATTTTCCGCCATCACTTCCTTATCCATTTAAAGACCAGTTTGTAGCGAGATCTTCCAACCCCTCCCTCCCCCCCCCCCCCCCCCCTCTCTCTCTCTCTCTCTCTCTCTCTCTCTCTCTCTCTCTCTCTTGTTCCTCCTCCTCCTCCTCCTCCTCCTCTTCCTCTGTCTCCCTCGGTCTCTCTCTGCCTCTGTCTACCTCTCTCTCAATACTTAGAAAAAGCGCAGAAAATACTAGACACTATAACGTCTTAAAATGTAAATTTATACAATGCACGTTCTATTGTGCCAGTTGTTTTCTAACATGATGTTTGTTTTGTTTAATGTGGTAGTTCTTCTGTTACCAGCTGCACGATGTATTGGTAATATGTTTTCTGTATGTGTTCCCCTTCCCCTTCAGTTATAGGCCTTGGCCTAATTCAACATTCGCAATTGCATGCGCGTTCGTATTCGCATTCTCTCTCTCTCTCTCTCTCTCTCTCTCTCCTCTCTCTCTCTCTCTCTCTCTCTCTCTCTCTCTCTCTCAAATACCAGTCCAATGTCCCCCTCTCTCCCTCCTCCCCCTCCCCCCCCCCCCCCCCCCCCCCCCTCCCCCCCACCCCCCCTCCCCGACTCTCTCCTCTCTCTCTTTCAAATACCATTCCATTGTACTCCTCTCTTCCTATTTGTTAACCGCTCCTCCTCCCACTCTCTCTCCCTCTATCTGTCTGTCTCTCTCTCTCTCTCACACACACACACACACACACACACACACACACACACACACACACACACACACACACGCGAGATTCGTGTTACCCCCCAGACCAGCTAACCATAACATACACAGCCCACTAGGAGCTAGCTATCAGTGTCCCATATAGCTAGCTAGACATTTCCCCCCACCGAACCGAAGGGGGCCCTGCACCACACACACGCACTCAACAAACGCATGACAAAGTGGAGGGCAAACAGAAACTGGCGTCACCGGGTAAGCCCGGCATTAAGGGCGACGGAACCTGACTACGTTTTCATGATGATGGATTCATGATGGGGATGATAACTTCACTGGGAATCCGTTTCTCCTAGAGACTATATGGCTGAACTGTTCCTTCCTTTTCCTAGTATTGATCACTACTACATTGGTGTCATCTAGAAACCGAAGTTTGACCATTCAGATGTAGGCCTACAACAAATTACCAAAGAAAAGACACACACACGTACCAGCCCCCGTGGCGGCGGTGTGGTTAATGTCGCAGACCCCCCGGCTGGAAAGTCGTGGGTTTGATTCCCATCAGGGCCATGTGGGATTTTTTTTTTTTTCTGCCCCGACCGGCTCCTATCCATAGTTGAGTTTGCTACCTGCTCAGTTGGGAAGACCGGGATCACACAGTCGAGTTTCGTCCACTAAATGGGTGCGTCTGTGAGAGTGTTGCTCAAATTTCCTGACCAACACTGCAGGTGTCTGTATCTCTCGGGCTTGGTTGACGCCGGGATATACTATGAAAGTAAGTGTAGTGTACAGCCCTGTCATGCAGTCTCAGATCGGAATAAAAATCCGTAGCATCATCTTCATCATCCTCATTTTCATCGATCAACATTGAGGTGGCACAGAAGATGGGACAGCAAAAAAAAAAAAAAAATTAAATATTGTTGATTTTTTTTTTAAATACACACACGCGTGCGTAATCGAATATACACAATTTTTTATGGGATGAAAAGATCGGGAGGGAGGGGGGAGGCAGCCAGGCAGAACAGATAGGGATGAGGGAGTGGGGGTGGGTGGAGGGATTACTCTGTAGATGTTGGTCAAATTCGCTATACAGCATACAGTTGAGAATGTTCATAATTGGGTACTCCCTAAGTTCATCGTCATGTAGCTCCGATGATATTCTCTAGCAGGTCTTGAAATACTCTACAGTAGCTCGAATAACATTCTCAAGTTGGTCGTTAATAGTCTCAAGTAACAGTCTCTGGTTGGTCAACTCACAGTTGCTGGGAAAATTGAACAAGAATCTCTAGTAGGTTAAATTACAGTCTCTGTTTGGTCAAATAACAAGTCTCTTGTAGTTCGAATAGCAGGCTGTGGTAATTTGGATAAAAAGGGGGCAGTGTCTAACAGGTCGAATTTCAAAAAGTCTCTGGTCAGTCAAATGACAGTCTCTGATATATCATACATATAACGGTCTCTCGTAGGTCGGATAACCATCTGTGGTAGGTTACGTAACAGCCTATGGTAGGTCACGTAACGGTCTCTGATAGGTCGAGTAACAGTCTCTGATAGGTCACGTAACAGTCTCTGGTAGGTCACGTAACAGCCTCTGGTAGGTCACGTAAAAGTCTCTGCTAGGTCACCGTAGCACTCTCTGATAGGTCACGTAACAGCCTCTTGTAGGTCACGTAACAGCCTCTGGTAGGTCATGTTACAGTCTCTGATAGGTCGAATAACAGCCTCTAGTAGGTCGGACAACAGGTCTCGACTAGTTTCAATGACAGTCTCTGATGGGAAAGAATCTCAGGTGGGTCAAGTAACAGTCTCTGGTAGGTCAAAAGACAGTCTCCAGTTGGTCGATTTACCATCTCTGGTAGGTCAACTACTAAGAATCTCTAGTAGGTCGATTTACAGTCGCCGGTAGGTCAAATAGCATTGTCTGGTCGGTCAAATGACAGTCTCCGGTAGGTCAAGTAATCTCTGGTAGGTCGCATACCTATCCTCAAAAGTCAAATGGCTGGTCTCCGGCAGATCGAACAACAGTCTCTGGTAGGTTAAATGACAGTCTCTGGTAGGTTAAATGACAGTAGTAGGTCGATTTGCAGTCTCTGGAACGTCAATAAATAACATTCCTAATCCTTAAAAGGTCAGATAGCAGGCTCTGGTTGGCAACATTGTGGTCTCTGTCGAATAACTGTCTCTGTTTCAGAGATTTTAAAACCATTCTCTTCCTCCCCCTTCTGCACCACCCCCTACCCTTCTCCTTCCCCCCCCCCCCCCCCCCCCCCCCCCCCCCTCCCCCTTTCAGAGAAAAAAAAACGTAAACTCATTCTAAAAGAAAAAAGAAAAAGTCTTTTCTAACGCATGCGTCAGAGAAGCACATGTGTTGCCCTACTATCGGCGCGGCTTCTGATTCTAAAAATAGAAGAGAAAAAGAGAGAGACAGAGACAACAGAGAGACAGAAGACAGAGACACACAGACAGACAGACAGACATAAAGATGGAAGGAGAGAGGAGACAGGAAAGAGAGAGAGAGGAGAAGAGAGAGACAGCGAAAGAGATAGGAAGAGAGAGAGAGAGAGAGAGAGAGAGAGAGAGAGAGAGTTTGGGAGGGAGAGAGGGAGAGAGAGAGAGGAAGAGAGACAGAGACAGACAGGGGAAGACAGACAGACAGACAGACTGAAGCACGTGAGTTTCTCTGCTATGGGCACGGCTACTGATATGAGAGAGAGAGAGAGAGAGAGAGAGAGAGAGAGAGAGAGAGGGAGGGAGGGAGGGAGAGAGAGAGAACAGAGAACAGAGACAGACAGACAGACAGACAGACAGACAGACAGAGCATTTACACGACAGCATACAATAGTACGTATAGAGAGCTGAATGTGAGAAGCAGAAAGAAAGGATGAAGCTGTTAACCGTAATAAAACGTACTCCTCCTGGCATTCATTAATTATGCCCTTAACACAATCACACACGTTATTATTAGAATTGCCAACACCCACGTCGGGTAATATGGCCGACGAGGATAACAATCCGTAGGGAGTGAGGAAGGGGGGGAGGGGGAGAGGGGGGGAGGGGGGGGAGGGAGATGGAGGTGCTGGATACAGGGTACAGGGATGAGAACCTGATTCTACATTGGTACCACCAGAACAACAACACGTGAATAGTCAGTAAAATCGCTTGATTTCCTTGACCTATCTTGGAAACCAGCAGGTTTCAGACTGACGGACATAGAAAAGGCCACATTTTATATAGGCTGTGCATCTGAGAATCGAAGTCGCAACCGCTGGAGAGCGAGGTGGGTATTTTAGCAACTAGTGAATATCTGCCCACTGAACACACACACGCGTGCGCGTTCACAACACACACACGCGCACACACACACACACATACACACACACATACACACACACACACACACACACACACACACACACACACACACACTTGATTTACACTCACGTTTGAAAGTACCACAGCCACGTCAGGTGATATGACAGACAGGAGAGGGGTGGGTGGGGTGCGTAACCTTCTCGGGAAGAATGCATGGTAGGGAAGGGGAGAGGGGCTGCTTGTCTCCCTATACACTGTACCTTTAGAATGGCATCACGGTAGCACTGATATGGCTGTCTCTTGCGGTCGGCTGAGCAACAAACAACAGGAAGTGAACCTGAAGGACATCACGGTAAGAGTGAACTTGGTGATTTGAAGTTAGCTGAATTCGAACTGGCAGAGTCACAGAGATAGTTAGATTGATAGATAGAGAGATATCAGCACCCCCTTTCCCCATTTTCTCTTCCTACCGACGACCATCCCATCCCCCCCTCCCTGCCCCTTCCCCTCTTTGTCACCACCTCCCTCCTCCTCCACCCCCTCTCTGCGCGCCCACTGCGTCAGCGACAGAAATAGTTACAGAGCGATGAGCGAGGAAAAAGGAGAAGACGGAAGAGTAAGAGAATGAGAGTCTAGAGCGTACGAGGACTGGAGTGGTGGGTGGGAGGGTGGGAGGGAGGTGGGGGGGGGGGGGGGGGTCGGGGGCGAGGGGTGGGGGACGGGCGGTGAGATGGAGGAGGCGGTGGTGGTGGTGGTGGTGGTGGTGGGCTTTCTGATCGATCCAAGGAGGCTGACAGTGTAAGGCGGCTGATGAAAGCCTGCGAGAGTGTTAAGGCGTCACTTCAAAGCTTTCCTCCTCAGCTCATAAATCACCGGCTCCCTCACGCGCTGCGTGACTAGCACCGCTGTGCAAAAATCTCCCCCCCCCCCCCCCCCCCCTCCCTCCCCCCCCCCCCCCGCCCTTCCCATACACCCCCCCCCCCCCCCCCCCCCCAATAAGGGCCCCGTATGCTCCGGATGAAGAGCGTATTAGAGTGCCCCCCCCCCCCCCCCCAACCCCCACCCTTCTTCTCCCATCTGATCCAGCCCCAACACAAAAAAAAAAATGATATTGTGCCTCGGTTTAAACCCCGTCCAAACGGTACACAATGATTCAAATGTTCCATGTCCAGTCAGGTCCACAAAGAACACGATATTATATGCGTCGGTCTAATAATCTTGTTTAAGGAGAACACGATATTATGTGCCCCGATATAACCCGATCAATGGGAACATGACAGTTTGTGCCCTGGTCCAGTCTGGATCAAATGAAGCACAATCATGAGCCCTGGTCCAAAACACGATATTATGTGCTTCAACGCAAACCAGTGCCAAAGGAACATGATCATAAATGGCTAGTTCCAAACAAGTCTCAGTGCAGCATGATATTGTGTGCCTCGTCTCAGTCCAGTCCATACTGGACACAGCATTATATGCCTTTACCCAAGCCAGTCCCAATGGGCCATGGTATTATTTTGATATGCCTAGGTCCAACCCAGTCTAGGTGCAACGTGATATTATGTGCCTTGGTCCAGTGCAGTCTAAACTGAACACAGCAATAAGCAGCCAGTGCAATTCTGCTCAAATGGAGTGTAATAACGTGCCTCGGTTCAACCCAGTGCAAAGGGAACGCAATATTTCGTGCTGTGATGGGACAATTGAAAGCCACCTCTGTCTGTCTGTCTCTCTCTCTCTCTCTCTCTCTCTCTCTCTCTCTCACACACACACACACACACACACACTGCGATGAGGATTGTCAGTTCACGTCATTTTTCAATGCCCACTTTCAACCCCCTCCTCATCTCCCTCTATTCCTCCATCAGTCAGGCTGATGTCTGATGCAAGCGGACCCGTGATAGGCGCACAGGGTCGACAACAACAAAAGAGCAGAGAACTTTGATGTAATTGCATGGCCAGTTGTAAACTCTCTCCCCCTCCCTTCCTTCCTTTCCTGATCTGATTGGTGCAGCGACTGATCGCCGAAGGGGTAAGGATTCCCTCATCCTTCCCCTCTACTTTCAGAGAAGCTGCTGAAACCCCCTTACTCCCTTTCCCCACTGACTGTGGCTGCAGGAAAGACGGCCATAGATCTATCCATGCGTTATACAGTTACTTGGATCAAGGATGCCATGCCCACACATGTCTCACAGGTACAGACATGGTTGTTCATTCATCAGAATAAATGCCAGTAAACAGACACATCTTGTCATCCCTGATCTCAGTTAATATGTTATCTCACACTGCAGGTTGTTTGGGGATGACTGTCCCATTCCAGATCAACCCCCACCCCCCTGCCCTGCTCTGATTACTAACCCCCCCAACCCCCCACCCCCTTCTTTTAATGATGATGATGTGGTAGTGGTCGTGGTAAGTGGTAGTGGAGGTGGTGATGATTAAAGCTCAAGACGCACGCTCTACGAGGAATTAATTGATTGAATCAATTCAGATACAAAACTGCGAGTCTGAGTGGGAAGGGGGGAGGGGCATGGACGGAGGGGAGAGCGGTCGAGTAGAGTAAGGGAGGACGCTTGCGCGCGTGCTCGAGAGTGCATGTCTGTGTATGCGCGAGCGGTTACTAGCGAGCACGGGGCTGGTGCGTGCGCACGTGTGTGAGAAACTGATACAAGAGCTTGCGCACGCGCGTGTGTGTGAGGTAACGGGCGGATGTTTGAAGGCGTCTTCCCAATGCACTTCTGCAGCCTGAAGAAGCAGTCCATTACCAGCGGCTTTACGTCAAGAAAAGATGATGCTGCCGGCTGTCCGAGATAGCCTGGGGGACAGGCCCAGGCATCAGTGTCTAATTAATCTCATTACCCCACTCCCCTCAGCCGCTGTGACAACTAAACTGAAACCGAGGGATTTCTGGCCTTACACACACACACAGAGAGAGAGAGAGAGAGAGAGATGGTTGAGAAGAGGTAGAGGAGAGAGAGAGAGTCTCTCTCTCTCTCTCTCTCTGAGAATAGGTAAGGTTCTCTCTCTCTCTTCTCTCTCTCTCTCTCTCTCTCTCTCTCTCTCTCTCTCT
>JADBJO010000492.1:590000-600000 GCA_016801955.1 Conus betulinus
AGGTGGTGGGGAGGGGGAGAGGATAGGGGAAGGGGGGGGGGGGGTGATGGGGAAGGAGAGGATCTAGGGGGAGAAAACTCATCGATGGGAAGCAAAAGAGATTTTCAAAGGAGGGACCCTAGGGCGTGATTTACCATTCGGTGCCCAGTTATGCAAGATCACGGGGTGCTGGTTTCATTTTCGGTCGCTGTCGATATGGCATCAGCGGTGAAAATGCCTTCCTCTCAATAGCCCCCCCACAACCCCTCCCTCCTTTCCCCCATCCCCCCCTCCCTTTCTCTTTTCCTCCTCCCCTCCCCTCCTTCCCCTCCTAACCAGGTCTTTGGCCCTGTACCTCCTCACCCGCCCCTGGTTTCCTTCGATGGGATTCGCTGAAGCAGCAAACACGGGCAGCAGCGTGAGTGTTAAAGCATTATTGACACTAATGGTCTTCCATATACTATACACAAACTGGTCATCGCCGTTGTGTTTATGGAAATGCATTATTGACACTAATGTTTCCCTGTAGACTGCAGAGATACTGTGGTCGTAGCGATGTGTAGTGGTGTGTGTGTGTGTGTGTGTGGTGTGTGTGTGTGTGTGTGTGTGTGTGTGTGTGTGTGTGTGTGTGTGTGTGTGTGTGTGTGTGTCTGTTTTCTTTTTTTTTTTTTTTTCCGCTGCTGCAGCTGCTGCTGCTGCTAAGGTTATCAGTGATGATGATATGGTGGTAATGACCGGAGAATGTCTTCCTGTCGGCTCTTCGGGGTTTCTGGACCTGCTGCTGCTGCTGCTGCTGCTGCTGCTGCTGCTGCTGCTACTGCGTGTACTTCTTTCGATTTCTGTCTTTATGTTTGTTGGCTGTTGCTTTTCTTTTCAAATTCCCTTTTCCTTTAATGAGACAAAGGGGTGTCCACGTGCATAGCACCAGGTGTAACCATTTTCCGCCGTGTCCCGGCTTCTAAAGGAGAGAAGGGGAATGGGTGAGTGTGCTGCCATGAGTTTGCCCTGGGTTTGCTTGTTTGTTCGCTTGCGTTTTTGTTTTCTTTTTTTTTTCATGTTTTGATTTGGAGTAGCGTTTGTGTGTGTGTGTGTGTGTGTGTGTGTGTGTGTGTGTGTGTGTGTGTGTGTGTGTGTGTGTGTGTGTGTGTGTGTGTGTGTGTTTTAACACACTTTCAGACATGAAAAGGCCTTTGAGGTCGCCTGGGCCATAAAAAACTAGACCTAAACTGAACTGAGTCGGTCGGCGTTCGTCCAGTCTTCCTTCAACATTCAATATACCGGCAGAGTTATGGGCACTGACATGGGAGAGGTGTGATGTTGATCTCAACTCCAGTGAGGTGGGGACAGGTGGAGGGGGGGGGGGGGGGGAGAGGTTGGGTGGCTCACTGAGTCTCACTCCCAGACCATGTCATTCTCGCAGTCAGTGGTGGGAGAAGGCGGGGGGAGAGGGGTGGGGGTGGGGGGGGGTTGTCAGTAAATAATCTCTCTCCCGAGAGTTAGTCCAGAACAGGCACGGCTGAACGCCACTGAACAGCAATGCGGCATCTCGGTTGTTGAGTAACCGCATGTCGGCCCGATGTGGCAGAGTTTCTTGAGGAACTGCTGTAGCAGACACCTACAAATGCGTCAGATGTGGCTGCATAAGACAGAAGAAGCCAAAGTGAACGGTTTCAGATTACTGGCCCTGAGAGGCCTTGAAAAATGAGACACAAAACAAGATGCAAAGCATAATAACGTACTCCCAGTTTATCTTGAAATACAAGTACTTTCTGAACTATTCCACGAAGAAGAAAAATCGTTTTGGGCCGTTACAGCCGTTAGTAACGGCTATTCTGGTAAAATAAAACATCGGGCATCATCCGTGACCCATGATGAAGATACGTACAAATCAGAGAGATCGGCCCAGAGGTTTTGTCTGGAGCTAGTGGAACACATTTTGACCACGGGACAGACACACAAACAGACAGACACAGACAGCATTTCTTCGTACCCATTGTAAAGTACTCCCTGTTCTACAAGAACTGGGAGTACAAAAATGAGGGAAGAAGGGGACAGGGGGAGGAGGAGGAAGGTGGGAGGGGGAGGTTGGAAATTTTCTACACTACACACACACACACACACACACACACACACACACACACACACACACACACACACACACACACCTGCGCTCTTGCAAGTAACCTTCAAGTACAAGGCACGCCTATCAGTAGCTGGGGGTCGCGCAGCACAGAAAACTACCTCTCCGGTGACAGGTCGCAGACACAACAAGGCTTACCATTCACGCCAGATGGCTACTACTATCAGAAAGGAAGCCCAGACAAGTTAATCACTGATAACTGATTACAAGCCATCGCTAGTTCACCCCCTGAAAACCTCTCGACAGTTTGCAATGGCGTACTCTTCTGACGAGTGAGGAGAATTAAAAAAAAAAAAAAAAAAAAAAGAGAGAGAGAAAAGAATTCTTTCGGCACCAGTAAAAGAAATGTCTTCCTAATAATCAGACCTCTCCTCGAAGCATGCTGTAATGGCCTCTCACTCTCTCTCTCTCTCTCTCTCTCTCTCTCTCTCTCTCTGGGAAGACAGAAGGAGGCTGTCCCTGCACCATACTCTAGCTCTTTGCCTGAAGAGGCTCTAGACACATAGACAAGCCTATTACCTCCCCGTAGTGTCTCGAACAGTTCTGTCTTGGAAAACTTACTCCAAGCAGCCAGCAACGTTTACCACGGTCTTACTTGACTGAAAAATGGTTTTTCCAAGAGCTTTCCCCCCGTACGGAAGAACTAAACAGACTTTGTCCCAAATGCCAGACATTCTTCTGTTATGTCGGGTCATTTTCCGCCGAGTCGGCTGCCTCCGTGGCTGGGGAGTGTGCCCATTCCCACGAGCATTTGTTTATGACGAAGAGTGTGCAGGGTTGACGTCCACTTTATTTATTTGTTTTCTAACTACGCCCACTTTGGCAGCCATACTGAGTCTGGTGCATGATGGTTAGTACAGTGTGTGCGCCACTCTATACTGCACTATGGTGGGCAGTCAAAACATCATAATGTTCATCTCATCACTACATGTCGATAGGAATACCATCATCTCAGGTATACACAACATAGTAGTTGATGCAATTAAGAAACTGCACTGACATAGATTATTGTTTGTTTTGTTTGTTTGTTTGTTTGTTTGTTTTACTCTAAGCTGACACGTGCGTGTAGGAAACAGGGAGGGGGTCCCGATTTTCCGGCAGACCTACAGACAGCCTAATCTGGCAGAACGCAAAACTCCACCCCAACCCCCTAACATGGAGTATGGGAATGCTTAAACGTGCGTAATTCGGTCTTCTATATGCGTAAACACACAAAGGAGCTCAGACATTGACAGGTCTGCTGATGACATGACCCTAGAGATCAGAGAAATGTTCCTCTCCACCACCACCCACCCACCTCCACCCCCACCCCCGCCACTCCCCCTTCCCCATCTGGATGTGGTCTGTTGCTGACGTGAGAACTACCTCCACTCAACATCAGTTTTGTTTTCTCTTTCCTCTTTCGTTTTTACTTCAGAACCACTGCACTCAGGCCTCTCATTCTGCCTCCCCGTCCACAGCACACAGCTGGCTGATTCCGCCACAGCCCCAGGACCGGCAACCCACAGGGAGCAGTCAATGTTAAGTCGTCATGAGGCTACCCCACAGAGGAGACACTGTACTGCTGGTGAGTCTCTTCGGTGATGTTCAGTAGTACCTGTTCTGATTTCAACACGCGCAGGACACCATTTACTCAAACCTCTACCGACGAAAATCATTGCTTACTCGCGGAGCCAGCGAGAGTGAGCTCTCCATCGGAAGGGCACCACCATGTCCATCCAAAGACAGTCCCTACGAATTTGCTGACACCTGTGATCCCGACAGAACCTCACAGAGGAACAGGTGTGGATATGAAATCGAATCTGAGGTCACCATGGCAGCATGGCACCAACAGCCATTGAGATAGTTTTGTATCCTGATCGATGATGATGGGGATGATGGAAATGATGTCACGGGTTACCATTCTGTCCTGAGACTGCATGACATGGCTGTACTCTACGTTTACTTTCATGATTATCCTGGCGTCAACCAGCCCTGAAAAAACACAGACACCTACAGTATGATCAGTATGATCAGAACATTTGAATAACACTCTCAGAAATGCATCCATTAAGTAGATGAAACTCGACTGTGTGGTTCCAGTCTTCAAAACTCAAGGTCAAAAAAAACTCAGCTCTGGGTAAGAGCCAGTCGAGCAGAAAATGACAGTGAGAGGAATCGAACCCACGATCTCCCAGCCAGGAGTCCGCAGGTCTAATTACTTCCCCACAGCAGCTGGTTCAACATCAGCTCTTATTTCATCCGTCTGTTTGTTTGTCAGCAGGACTTAGTAAAATCCTGCGCATCAATTTCATCCAGATTTGGTGGAAAGACACCAGTGCTAACCAAACTTGGTGGAAAGACACCAGTTTTAACCCATTCTTTCCATCAAATTTTAACCAGACTTGATGGAAAGACTACAAATTTAACCGAACTTGGTGGAAAGAAAGACACCAGTTTTAACCAAACCTGGTTGAAAGACATTAAGTGTAACCAAAATTGATGGACAGACACCAGTTTTTAACCAAATTTGGTGGAAAGATTCAATTTTAACCAAACGTGGTTAAATAAAGACAAAGACACCAAACGCAATCAAACTTGGCACGCAGATGCCAGTTCTAGCCAAACGTGGTCAAAAAATAAACTGTGTCCCAGAGACAAACACGTTAAATTTTTGGTTCGGATCTGTGGAACAATATGTTTAGTCTTGTCCATGAGACTTTCTTCGCAAATTTTTTAGTTATTCATTTATTCACTTATTTACTTATCTATCAGTGCTCTCTGTGTGTCATGACCTCAGAGTTCAGCGGATGTGATGCAGTGTATCTATCAGTGCTCTCTATGTGTCATGACTTCGGGTTTAGCGGATGTCGAGCAGTGTGTGTGGACAAGTCGCAGTGACGCCTCATTTAAAGAAACAGAATCGGAAACGGACAATACTCTGATGAGGACTCAGTTCCTGAACTTTGAACGAGTTTCACACACACTACTAGCAGCCAGCCACAGATAGGGCAGGCCAGAGAGCGCGCGCGCGCATGCGCACACACACACGCGCGCGCGCACACGCACACGCACACACACACACACACACACACACACACACACACACACACACACACAGAGCAGAACGGACCCGGATGTTGGCATTGAAACGAAGTGGCTGTGTCTCTTTTTTTTCTTCTGTTAATATTTTTGCATCGTTTTCGTGATTTGATTGTGGCTAGGTCCTGTGGATGAATGGTGAGCCCCTGGAAGAAGTGACCAGCTTCAGGTACTTGGGAGCAACCCTGTCCAAAGATGGCACCTGCACAGCAGAAATCCGAATCAGGATCAACTCCGCGTCAGCAGCGATGGCCAGAGTGTGGAAGAGCAACATCAAATTCCACACAAAATTCCGGCTCTACAATTCACTAGTTGTCTCGATCCTCTTATATGATTGCGAGACATGGACACTGATGGCCGAAACAGAAAGAAGAATCCAGGCGTTTGAGACCAGGTGCCTGAGGAAACTACTCCGCATCTCCTACAAAGAACACAAGACCAATGATTATGTGCGGAACCTGGTCACTAACTTAGCTGGGCCCCACGAACCACTTCTGGCAACCGTCAAACGACGGAAGATGGCATGGTTTGGCCACGTCATTCGTCACAACACCGTCTCCAAAACCATCCCTCAAGGTACCGTTGAAGGAGGGCACAGACGAGGACGGCAGAGAAAGAGCTGGTCCGACAATAAAATTATAAAGGACTGGACCAAAATGACCATACCAGATCTCCTCAAGACAGCCACCAACAGAAGAGCCTGGAGAGAAAACGCGGCTGCCTCATCACCTCCCCCCCCAACGACCCCAGCCCCCAGGGGAACGACCCCAGCGGTCAGGGAATGACTGACTGAGGTCCTGTGGAGTTGTGTTAGGGATTTTATTTGGTGTTAATGTTATTTAAAACCCGCGTGTTTTCTTTTTATTGTGTATTTCTTTTCTTTTTAATCGGCACTACCAGCAGCGGTTTTGCTTGATGATCCTGATCCTCGTCTGGCCTTTCATTTCATCGTTCTGCTCTGCTTATTCATTTATATTAGCATCGGTTCGTTTCATCTGCAATCGTCCGTCTTCCGACTGTCATCTCAGGCTTTATTTCGGTTGAGATTATCATAATTTGGGATTTCTCTTTGTTTTTATGCCAAAAGAATTCTGCAACAAAAAGAAAATGACGTCTGTGTACCTGTGCGTCATTTGGCGTATTTGTGAGAGAATGTCTTCGTCTGTAAAATATTTTTTTTCCTGTAGAACTATTGAAACAAGAGTTGAAAATGCATATTCTTCCCAGACAGATTTACATATGGGAGTTCCTCAAGGATCCATCATTGCTCCATATCTTTTCAGTATCATGATATCAGATCTTTCTAAGAAGATATCAAAGAATATTGAGATTGTTCAATATGCTGATGACATTTGTATTTGATTGGATGCAAAATTGAAGTATATTTCAAATAGAAAACTTAAACGAATTCAAATCTGTTATCAGTCTGAATTAGATAAGATAAAAAACAATTGCTTTCTTTACAGAGAATGGTTTATCTTTATCTGTTGAAAAAAAAACTCACATGATGGCATTTAGTGCTGGCGACCCTCCCAGAAGATTACCTAGTTTCTTTATCGACAGAGCCGAGCTACAATTCAAAGACATAACAAAATTCTTAGGTGTCTGTTTTACATCGAAATTATCATGGAAATTTCACATTGAAAACAGTCTATCAAAAGCTCAAAAAAGCTTAAAATTGCTTAAAATTATAAGTAGACAAAGTTGAGGTAAAGAAACAAGAAGCTTGACTCTTCTTGCAACATCTTTGGTTAGATCAAAGCTCACTTACGGCCAAGAAGTTTTTTTTTTCTGCTCAATAATATCTTATGAAGAAATATCAAAGTATTGACTCTAAGGCATATAAATTAGCTTTGGGAGTTCCTGTCCACACTCCGACTATTGCTACGTATGGGAAGGATGGTGTTCTATCTTTGAACGATTATCGAGAACTGTCTTCAGCTAAGTACATTATAAGAAGCAGTGCTGTTAAAAATGTCAACGTGAATGAAAATGTACTCAGATCAGATCTTCAATTTCCAAAAGAGCAAGGGCCATAAAATCTTTGACAACAATAGCCACTTATACTTCAGATATTCACAGTAGATTAGATCTGAAAACTAAAGATATAGGTAAGCGTTCGATTACGTCTCCAATTCCTCCATGGGAACTGAACAGAGCAGATTTTGACTTTTTCAATGACGGTTTAAAAAAGAGTGATGACCTTCATCTACTCGCTGTTTCTTTTCTTTTCGATCACACGTTAATTCAAATTATTTTAACCATTTGAAGGTATATACCAATGGTTCTCTTATTGACACTTATGTGGCGGGTGCGGGGGGGTTTGTAATACCTGGACAAAAGAAAGAAAAATCGTTTCATATTGATGCAGGTCATTCTATTTTCACCGCAGAACTGGTAGCCATTCTCATGGCTCTGCGACACATTGTTAATCTTACGATGGTTATATTTCCAATACTTTTTTGTGTTGACTCTAGGTCTGTCTTATTTACACTGAAATCCATGAAGTCTAGAGACAGATGTGACTTAGTAATTGAAATTAATCATCTCATGCATTTTCTAATTCAAAAGGGTTCCAGTGTAATATTTACTTGGGTTCCATCACATTGTGGTATTTATGGAAATGCGTGGGTAGACAGAGTAACTAGAGGAGGTGCAGGGACAAAGAATTCGTTGTTAAAACGTTCATATTCCTTTGTCTGTAAAGGAATGCTATAATCTTTTAGAAAAAGACACCAAAGCTCGTGTGGGTTATAATGTAAATCGGACCACCTCTTAAAGCATTTCTTTGCTGAATGTTTTTTCAAGGGAAATTTCTAGTTTGTGATTTAGACTTAAACATAATTAATTAAAATGTAAACATGTTGATACTGCAAAATGCATATGTGGGGAAAACCTTTGACATTTCATGTACTATTTAATTGTCCCATTATGCGGCAGTACCTACCCAATTTTCAGTTACAAAAATATCCTACAATTGATAATTTTAAGACTTTAACTTCAAATCATTCATTTTTGGCTAATGTATCAAAAATATTTACTTCGCAGTCCTGTTGGTACATTAGTATCAGATTTCAGTATTTTGGAAACAAACATTGTTTATGTTGTTCATGTTCACTGATCTAAGCTTTATTTTTAATTTTAAATGTTTTCATTTTTATAATGATATCAATGTCATCTTGATGTATATCATTTACAAATATCACAATCGTCTAAAAACACATCATGTGAAAAGACGTAAAACTAAACAAACAAACACAACTGACACAACACACAACACAACACAACACACACACTACTAACAATCGGCCAGGGATGGGGCAGGCCAGACTGCACACGAACCCAATACATCGCCGTCTCTTTACATACAAACGACGACCACCCTCAACATCAGAGAGGCAGACACTGCCAGAGAGAGAGAGAGAGAGAGAGATCACTGACCCTCTCTCACCTCACTGCTATCCGGAAGGAAACAGCTAGACTACATGGGGGCCAGTAGGGGCCATTATCCCTTGAACAACCCAGGAAAGGAAGGAAGGGGTAAAGGGGAGACGGGAGGAGTGGGGGTAGTGGGGGGGGGGGGTGGTGGTGGAAAGGTACCCACCCACGCCCATCAGTTTTGGTCCAGAGGCCATTCCTACCAGGATGTAATGCGGATCACATGTGATCACTGCGATGAGGGAAGGCAAGCAAAGGAGTGGGGTGACTGGGGCGGAAGCCTGCCCTCCCCTTTCTCTCTCTCTTCTCTCTCTCTCTCTCTCTCTCTCTCTCTCTCTCTCTCTCTCTCTCTCTCTCTCTCCGGCCACACGCCACAATTAGGAATTTGCACTAAAACACCATTTATAATCCATGTAAACGTTTAAGTACTACCATAAATTTGAGCCATTTTAATCATGTTAAACTGATAATTCATCAAAAGAACAACAACTCCCACCAGTTACTTCCCTTGTTTTTTTTTTTGGGGGGGGAATAATCACCGATGAAATCACAATCCGTTTTCAAATACATGACCTTACCCTTAGTTGACAAAATCATTCCAGGCCTTTGCACTCACCCGTGACCCTATCTTTGCAGCCAGGCGGTTTCCTCCAAATGCTCCCATTCCTTTGATTTTAATCTGTTTGCTTGGAGCCACCTGGGCTGTACCTTGACGGCCATGTTGAGAATCAAGTTTCAGGCACTAAAAGGAATTCTCAAAATAATTGTAATGGCGCCAGTATATAAATACTCGACTCCTTAAGCAAGGCCCTGGCGCATCATCAATTTTGGTGTGCACTCTCTCTCTCTCTCTCTCTCTCTCCTCCCTCTCTCTCTCTCTCTCTCTCTCTCTCTCTCTCTCTCTCTCTCTCTCTCTCTTCGTTTCCTAAAGTGGCCCATCAGACGTAGGATAAATTTTCCGTGTTGAACCAGTGTTGCGAATGCCATCGGCCGCAGACGAGGTCATTCAACAATAAGACACTTCGTAAATTACATAGCTAACTTTCCTCTCTCTCTCTCTCTCTCTCTCTCTCTCTCTCTCTCTCTCTCTCTCTCATCTCTCTCTCGTCTCTCTCTCCTCTCTCGTGTGTGTGTGTGTGTGTGGTGTGTGTGTGTGTGTGTGTTTGTGTGTGTGTGTGTGTGTGTGCAATCTGTTTTGAATGCACGAATTCCTGTGATTCAAACACAGAAATTGTAGATATTCCGAAGATGTTGTGTGTGTGTGTGTGTGTGTGTGCGTGTGCGTGTGCAGTCTGTTTTGAAGGCGCGATTTCCTGTGATTCAAACACAGAAATTGTAGATATTTCGAAGATAAAACTTTGG
>JADBJO010000492.1:605000-607500 GCA_016801955.1 Conus betulinus
GAGTGCGGGGAGGGGGGAGGAGAGGGTGGTAGTGAAAGGAGGGTGGGAGTGGAAAAGGATGGATGGCGAAGGTGATCTGAGTGCCTATGGGAATCTGTTCGCTTCAAACCGTTATGATTACCCTGTTTTCTGCTGGCAAAAATCATTGTAAAGAAAACAGTGAAAGTTACTTTTTGGCACTGCAAGAAAACAGTAATGTGCACCAATACATTCACTGTTTTTTAACGCTGATAATGAATAACAAGAAAGAAAACAAGTGCATAACCACACATAGCTGTCAGAAGTGAAAATAATTAATTATTACAATCATTTCTGGTTTGAAACAGTCTGCTTCTTCTGGAATTTTCGCGAAACGATACCAGTATGTACACATGAAAATCACAGTTAATTACTTTCACGAGTCATAATTATCAGGTTTTTATGAGTCATACTCGCCGTTTTTAAGAGGGTCACACTTTACCACCATATCAGGCCAAAAACTCAGGACAAGAATAATTGTGAAGTGACCACATGCACAATAATCACCTTTTGTTTTTTGAAAAGAACACAGTAATTGTCACTGTTTTCTTGAAGACAATTACTGAACACCCTCACGGCCAAATCGAACGTGACATCCTTGTATGAATGCTGGGGACTCTTTCAGAGCAGGTAGCTCCTCCATCTTCTGGAAATTGTGTGCTAATATTTGCATTTTCTTCTCCCCACTGTCTATGATGCTTCCTTTTAATTCTATATGTCGTCTGCTGGTTTTTTTCCGCCTTTGATGGCGGGCCAGTGTGTGTGTGTGTGTGTGTGTGTGTGTGTGTGTGTGTGTGTGTGTGTGTGTGTGTGTGTGTGTGTGTGTGTGTGTTGCTGGTCACAAATTATAACAAACAGCATTTTTTTTTTCTCTTGTGTTTGGTCGTGACAATTACGTACACTGGCCTGACTCGCAGTCCATTCGTCATATCTGCTTTGCCCATAAGTGGAGGAAGTAAACGGTATGGCTAACTCTCATCCATGCTGAAAATGTCGACAGTTGACTTTCTTTTTCAGGGTGTCAGTTTTTCATCTTTTTTTTTTTTCAGGATAACCTATTCTTTCCATAGGAGTTTGGCAGCCAGTCAAAGCCCTTTTGCAGTCGGCTGGGCAATGATGATTTTAAAAAAAACCAAAAAACTACTTGACCTACTAAGCCCGTTTAAAGATTAACGTTCCCATGGTAAACATGGAACGACATAAAAAGCTGATATTTATGAAGCAAATGTGCTCTCTCTCTCTCTCTCTCTCTCTCTCTCTCTCTCTCTCTCTCTCTCTCTCTCTCTCTCTCTCTTGTATTTGTTTTCCCTTTGTTTCAGAGAGTTCGTGTTTCTGTGTGTGCGCGTGGAAGGGGTGCAGGGTAGGAAGGTAGGGAGAGGAACGGGGGAAGAGGGGGTGGAGAAGATAACTGGGAATGGGAGATACTTTCATTGTTTTATATTTTGTTCTCTTTTGACGCCAAGATACTGGCATAGAATAAGCAGGATTTACTGCCCGCAGTCGCAGAAGAAAAAAAAATCAGTAAAAGAAAAGAAAGAAAAAAAAAAAAGAAAAAAAAAAAAAGCTATGCACGCGCTGCACGAGCCTGGTCGCCATAATCATTAAGAGGAGCTGCTTCACGCTTCAACGACCTGCACACCAGCCAGCCAGGAGCTTGGTGGGCGAGATAAGCAGGGTTTTCTTTCTCCCTGCTGGACAATCACTGCCTCCCTCAATCCGCCCCCGTCTGCCAAGTCTCTTCCAACAACGATGCGCACGTGTGCGAGCGTGCTCGTGTGAGAACCCTTTTTTTTTTGTTTTTTGTTTGTTTTTTTTCTTTTCTTTTCTTCTTCTCGTCTTTTTTTTTTTTTTTTTTTTTTTTTTTTTTTTTTTTTTTTGTAGCCGGGTGTTGGGGGGGGGGGGGGGGGGTATTTATGTTACATGTCGGCTTTTAGAAATCTGGAACTACTTTCTTTCTTGTGTTCCAATTTCTTATCATACTGGTTTTGTTATTTTCAGCGTCCTTTTTATTGGTTGTATGATATCCTCTTGCCGGACGGCAGATACGTCTTTTTTACGTCATGATCCATGACGCATTCGTTGCGTGCAAGCATGCCGTGTTTTCATATGAGATTCATCATTGTATTCTCGGGGCTATGCTAACCTGTTATTTCAAGAACTTGCATCCTGGATTATGTGTATTTTTAGAACTTGCATTCTGGGTTATACGTATATGCATACACACATACATTTAAACACACGCGCGCGCGCGCGCGCGCGTGCGCGTGTGTGTGTGTGTGTGTGTGTGTGTGTGTGTGTGTGTGTGTGTGTGTGTGATTTGTTTTGGTGGTGCGATCAAGTATTCCTAAATGCGGATTAAAAACTAAGCTCTGTTTACATCATCTTTCAATTAAACATTGTCTAGCAACTCCTTGGCAGTTTTGGATCCATGTTTTGTATTGGCTGTCCCAGGCTGCGACAGCTAGTGTCATAAACTCCTTAA
>JADBJO010000492.1:612500-620000 GCA_016801955.1 Conus betulinus
AAAACCTTTATTTAGTGAACAACTGTCGGGTGAGAATTTGCCTACAGAATTTATGAGCAAAACCTTTATTTGGTGAACACCTGTCGGGTGAGAATTTGCCTACAGAATTTATGAGGAAAACCTTTATTTAGTGAACAACTGTCGGGTGAGAATTTGCCTACAGAATTTATGAGGAAAACCTTTATTTAGTGAACAACTGTCGGGTGAGAATTTGCCTGAGAACAGTTCTCTGGAAAGCATTTGTGTGCGACCACTTCTCCGCTGAGCACTTCTCTAGTGAGTACTTGTCGGATGCGTACATAGCATTTATAGTATTTATAAAAGCATTTATTCGCTGAACGCCTCTAAGTAGTCGTCTGGGAGCAGTTGTCCAGTGCAACTTTTTGCAACTGCTGTTCACCGTAAAAATAAGAAAATAAATGAATGAATGAATAGACAAATAAAAACAACAACAACAACATAACACTAATAATTTTCAAATCTTCTTTTCATTCGTCGTCCCGTTCGTTATTCGGTCTCTAAAATGAGCTTGGCTGTCCTCTAAGAGATCCCCCAGGCGCCCCCTTATCCCTCCCTCCCCCTCCTCCTACCCCCTTCTGCCCCTCCCCTCCCTCTCCTCGTTCCCTCTCCTCATCCCCCACCCCTCCCTCTCAGCCTCCGGCGCATCGTAGCTCCACCGTCGCTCCAGGTTCTGTCTCTCGGGTCAGCGTGGAGTGGGGTGTATGTAGGACATGCTGTGCCGTCTGTTTCACCTGCATGCATTGCCGCGGCAATGAACAGGAGCGCTCTGTACGTCATTTATGTACTAATGACGCGGAGATTTCAATACCCGTTGTCTTCTTGACGTGCAGACGTTTTGAAAAAGACGGCATGCGTTTTTTGGGTGTTTTTTTTTTTTTGTTTGGTTGGTTTTTTTTTGGGGGGGTTGTTGTTGTTGTTGTTGTTGTTGTTGTTGTTGTTTGTTTTTGTTTTTTTTTTTTTTTTTTTCTTTCTTTTGTTTTGTTGTTTGTTTTTTCTTCATCGAAAATGAACGCCGTGCTTAATACGTAGCAGGCAACACCAATGTCCCGCGATTAAGAGTAGTTTCCCCTGATCGGCGGTTTGTCCAAAACACAGTCACCTTGTACACTAGTAGCACAACAGCCTCTGTGATCGGTGTTTCGGATTTTGAGGTAAAGTACTGTACGGATCGTCATTGATATGACGCTCTGGCATTTCCTGGGTGACTCCTGAAAAACGCAACGTGACACAAAAAAAAGAAGTGGGGGAGGCGAAGTGGGTACTGTGACCCAGTGATTTTGAAAATTTGGGAATCCCTTATCACCCCCTCCACTTCAGCCTCCAGCTTGACCCATGTTCCTCAGCTCCAATGCAGCCAACTACCACAGCAGGGCTCAACAACGACGCTCGATTTCTACATCAACTAAAGCGGCACTACAGAACGGAAAGGAGAAAGACAACACGTTTCTGCAAGAGCAAAATATCATGATCTAGAAAGTCACTCTCGCACGTATCACGGAATAGCAAGAACGTTGTATAACGTTCTGCTGAATAGTTTTTTGCTTCATGATTTAGTTAGGGATAGGAGGGTGCGCACAAGATAGAAGTTCATAAAATGTTTGTAGACAGGCTCAAACAAAACTCTCTCTCTCTCTCTCATCTCTCTCTCTCTCTCTCTCTCTCTCTCTCTCTCTCTCTCTCTCTCTCTCTCTCTCTCTTCAAACTGACGTATTTTAGACGTTAGAAACACAGAAAGTCTGTTAGATACTGTAACAGCAACCAAATGCAAACGCTTATCTTTATTTCACTCAAAGAGAGAGTTATTTCACAAGGAGAGACAGAGAGACAGACAGACTGACAGAGAGACAGAGACACAGACAGACATAGAGAGAGAGACACAGACAGAGAGAGAGAGAGAGAGAGAGAGAGAGAGAGAGAGAGAGAGAGAGAGAGAGAGAGAGAGAGAGAGAGAGAGAGAATTGCCTCCAAAGTAACGAAGTAACATCGATGACATGAATTTACAAAGTGACCTACAACAACAACGACAGCAGCAACAACAACAAAGCTCACCTGACACTTGGAAATACTGAATACATCTACACCTTGTGTAGGGCTGAATTCGGCTCGTTCAGTTGACGGGAAGTTCCTCCCTATTCTTTCTCTAAGCACGAATCAGTTTGTTCGTTGGGTTTCTTTCTTTTGTTTTTCGTTAATTATCATGACTGATAATGATCAATAGATGTTTTTTCTGTGTTGTGTGTTCCGTTGGCAATGATAATTAATATTCATTATCGAATCTGCTAAACACTAAACTGACTTTAATCTTTGACAGGACGAATAGAGAGAGAAGCGGTTTTACAGCCATGGCGTGAGCGAGTCAGAGAGAAAATCTTCCCCAGCTGAGAAAGTGGATCTGCATACCTTTTATGGCAAGATTTGCTTTCTGTCCCTTCTTCCTCATTCCCCTCCCTCTCCTCCTGCCCATTCCCACCTCAAAAAAGACAACTTCTGCCTCTATACCATTTATTACAGCTATTAAGACAACTTTCGTTTATATCCGACATAAAGAGCGTAGAGTGAAAATGTTCACAAATCCTCCACAAACCATAAAGAGAAAATATACGCTAGTCAGAGAATGGCCACCAAACTGACCTTCAGTACTGGCTTACAACGAAAAAGACGGGCAAGGAGTTAAGAAAGGAAATCTGGTACTTCTGATGACAGACGCAAACAAGCAGGCAGACACGCAGACAACACCGACGGACAGTACAAACAGACAGACGTCCACACGTCCCATGTCTACTGGCCAAAGTGTGTAACAGCCTAGGGAAATTGGCAGCCGGCCCTCGTCCCGTTCCCCCTGCTTCAGCAGCACCTTGGAGGCCGGGAGTAGAAGGTGGGGGGAAAAGATGACTTGAAGGCAAAGCCACCGTTTAGAAGAGCATCCGTCACCCGCACCCTTAATGGAACCGTCCATCTTCCTGTAGCCCAAAGATGAACCAGGGACCTTCCCAGATCATTATCGCAGAATCTGCCAGCCTCTATAGACAAGCAGTTCTAAGGGGAGTATGAGGAATCACTCGCCCCAAAAGGTCTGTGACGAAAAGAGTCATTTCTAACTCTAAATCATATATGAGCTTGAATTTGTTAACAGATCTTTTTTTAATCATCGGGTTACATCACAAACAGGGTGATTATATACCATAGAGATATATTTCATCTGATACTGATGACAGCCATTGTGAGCTGTACTGGGAGTTCGATGTCAAAATCAAAATGCTGACAGCTTTTGACAAAGTAGTCGATCAGACAATGTGAACTGATACAAAACACTCATTATAAACATATGGAATTGCTTAAGAGTCATTTACAGTGAGATCGATGAGTCACCATGTAAGTCCTAAACGCTACTCCACACTTGGTTACTCATGAAGCCAGCGCACACACACGTGCGTGTGCGCACGCACACACACGCGCGCGCGCGCACACACACACACACACACACACACACACACACACACACACACACACACATGAACGCGTGCTCACACCATAAAATCACAAAAGTAATAACATCTTGCAGAGATCCAATGAACAGGCGTGGCAGTCATGACAGAAATAAATCAATTAATACAAAGACCAACTATATGGCTCAGACAGCTTTATTGAAAAACGATTTTCGATTGGATTTAAAGTTAACGATTCACCTTACCTGGCGGACACTGACGATAAATCAAATCAAACCACGTCATATTCTTTACAGCCCAGCTTTCTATAGGGGAGTGCGGGACGGGGGGGAGGGTTAGGGGGGGCATATCAGAGATATCGCATCGTCAAAATCGATGCCATTTACAAACTTGTTTTAAAACAAAACAGACAACAGTCATCCCGTTCAAATATACAAATATGTCAGAAACGGTATGACAACTGAAACTACTTTCCACAGAATCCTAGATCACACGAAAGACACTGACCTTTGATTGAAACTCAAAAATGGATCCGGCGGAACATCTTCAGTTTCAACAAGGTCTTCATAAGCCTGCTGGCTCCACACAGACGGACCCTGACAGGAGAAGTAACCATAGAGTTCACTTACATGATTTGCATCTGGATTGATTTTTCTTGCTTTGCCTCTTGCCTAGATCGCCGTGGCACCGTGGATGATTGCCTGACTCCGTCGGTGCATGTATCACCGTTCTCTGAGAGTTAGCGAAGGATCAGGCAGGTCCATTCCGGGATGTTGTGTTGCTACCTTCCCTTCTACTGTCCGCTTCATGATGCTATCTTGCTGCCTTTCCTTCTGTCTGCTTCTTCTTCATCCCACTGGCACAGCGCAAGCTTTGCACAGTGGCTTTCAGCCAGGCTGGCTGTTCTTGAAAGGTGCCCGTGCCATTACATGTTTCTCCTCTCGGACAGTCAAAGGAACAGGCAATAATAATTAAAGACTGGAAAGCGACGGGCTTTTCATCGGGAAGGCATCAGCTCTAGACGCACCACAAATAAAGGTGATACTTCTCACTGAAATCCTTTGACACCTCATTACATTTGTACATAGATATCAGGACAAGTGGCGCAGCGTGAGAAACTGTGAGGCTCAAAGAGAAAGAAGGGAGGTGGAGGTGGTGGTGGTGGTGGTATACACGGTAGTGGAGAGAAGGGGGGGGGGGGGGGGAGGGGAAGACGGTCTGCAGACGGTAAGGCAAAGACTAAACAATTTGTACTGTGTACTCTTTGATGTGAACAATCACCACTGCTGCTGCAACTGCTACAGTGTTGTGGACAGAGACGGACAGACAGATATAAGAAAGGGAAGGGGCAATGCGCGTGGGAGGGAAAGGCGAAAGGATTACCGGGAGAAGCCGGGTTAAAAACGCTAGTATTACATTCTTTAACTTGTATTCATGGTAAAGAGTAAACAAATACTAACATCTTTTCTTTTTTTACTCTCGTTGAAGACTAGTCAAACAACCTCGTTTCAACCCAATGCTAGAAGCGGTACCCACTCATCTGGCACAAAGTTCCACTTTCCATGGCAAAAAATGGCTCTTTCCCCCTAACAAACATATTCTACTGTACATCTTTTGAGGCTAATCCCCTTCCATACAGCAGTGACAGTACCAGGCAATGAATGGCCAAGGGCTCTCAGACGAAGAGAAAGGTATGGTGGGGGTGTAGTGGGCTAGCGGGAACGGGTTCCTGGGCGCTTGGCAATGTGGCCATTGTCCTTCACTTCTCTTCCAGAACGCTTCCAGACTACTAAGATGTATTACAATGGCCAGCGGAGGGGCGAGTTCACGACAGACTCGGAGATGGAGATGGGGATGGGGGCGGGGAAAGGGGCTTGCAAGTAAAAGGGATTTGGGGGAGGGAGGGAAGAGGGTCCTCTCTCTCTCTCTCTCTCTCTCTCTCTCTCTCTCTCTCTCTCTGACGCTAATGGACAGTGTATGTCTGTGCGCGCGTGTGTGTGTGTCTGTTCGTCTGTCTGTCTGTGGGATAGAAAACACAAGAAACAGAGGGAAAGAGAAAGATTTTGTGTGCACGCGCACACGTATGTGTGTGTGTGTGTGTGTGTGAGAGAGAGACAGACAGACAGACAGACAGAGAGAGAGAGACAGAGAGAGAAAGAGACAGACAGCGGTGTCCATGTGAAAGACAGGTGATAAGCTGCAATGAAGGAAAGCCCAAAGAGAGAAAAATGAGAGAGAAATCTGTACTTCTCAAAGCCTTTCAGAACGCAACTGTTGCGTCCATTCCACCACCACCACTGCCCAGACTAATCAGCTGGCTGATCAGTTCAAAACAGCTGGTAGCCTTTCAGCCGACCGCCTAGGCCACACCAGGGTTGTTGGGATACCCTCATAGCTGGAGGTAAGGTAAGGTAATGTTGCTCATAGCCCGGCCGACAGCAAAGGGCCATATATCAGGGCTGTCACCGCGTTTAAGTCAACTCACAAGTCATTCATTCACACAACTCTTTAAAATACATCTTCTAAAAACCCACCCGAAATTTTTGTTAAACAACTTTCCACTATAAAATCTCAGATCCGATGAAAAATGTTGATCTCCTTCAAGAATTCAAAATTGCATCAGGCGGGAACATCTCTGAACAAGGTTTTCATGGAATCTGCTGTAAAATGTTTGTGTCTCACATCATGCAAGTCCCAACACTCTAAAAGAATATGTTTCATTCTGAGTGGTACATGACATGGAATGCACCACGGAGCTTCTTCGCTCTTTAAAAGGTATAAATGAGTGAAATACGAATAGCCGGTGTGCAGTCGGCATTGAACCGTCTCTCTTCCTTGCGACCACCAGACGTGGATGAGAGGAACTCCTTCAGGTTTGGACGGGTGTGAAAGAGTTTGTTATCCGTCTGTGCATTCCAATCCTCCGCCAGTGCAGGGGTCATATGTTAGACAGTGTCCCTGTTGAAACATTTTTTGGCCAAGCGATCAGCCATTTCATTCCCTCCAATGCCAGCATGACTTGGAACCCAAGCCAGAACGATGTTGTGACCTTCCGCTTTTCAACGTGGTAAAAAGTTAAAAAAAAAAAAAAAAAGTGTAGAAGGTCGGGATGATGGAGGTTGCGGCCAGCTATGGCCTCTAAAGCTCATAGCTGGAGACCACGTAAAAAAAAAAAAAAAATACTGATTTTTAAGATAGCAAACATAAAACATGTTGGTGTCAAGATATACCACGCTATTTCAGGACTCGAAAATGTGAATGAACCGAGTTGACTCTAACTGTGGCTCGCCACACCCTGGTAGGCTATGTCTCAGGATTTCCACCACAGTCGGTGCGATGTACAGGTCCATGATTATATATGGAGCCTTAATGTCTGACTCAGCAGTGGTGTTCCTAGTTTTGAACCGGATGTTGAACGTTCAAATCCCATTGCCGCTCAACATAAACGTAGAAAGTGCCATTGTCGTCGCTGTTTATCTGAATGTGGTGTAGTCGGCATGAATGCTGTGGATGGTTGGGCTTGGGCCATACAACAGTAAGGCTGAAATGCTTGCCAGCTTTTTGATAGAGAACAAAACAAAACTGCTGGATACACAACATTACTGTCGTCAATAAGCCAAGTCATCTGGTGTTACATAAAACGCAGTCATGTAGATAAAATGATAGTCAGACAGGTACCCAAAGAGAGAAAGAGGGAGGGGACGATGGAAGGAGACAGACAGACAGGGAGAGACAGAGACAGACAGAGACAGAGACAGACAGACAGAGAAGAGAGAGGGAGAGAGAGCTCAGAACTCAAAAATCTTTATTCGATCAAGGATTAAGATTTTACACTATTTTTCCGATCTGAGTGTGTGTGTGTGTGTGTGTGTGTGTGTGTGTGTGTGTGTGTGTGTGTGTGTGTGTGTGTGTGTGTGTGTGTGCGTGCGTGCGTGCGCGTGCGTGTGTGCGTGTGTGTGTGTGTGTGAGAGAGAGAGAGAGAGCGAGAGAGAGAGAGAGAGAGAGAGAGAGAGAGAGAGAGAGGTGCCAACGT
>JADBJO010000492.1:650000-652500 GCA_016801955.1 Conus betulinus
CTCACTCTCTCTTCTCCCCTCCCTCCCCCGTTACTAACGGCTATAACGGCCCATAAGGCATATCTCAGAAAGTACTTGGCCGATCTTTCTGAAAACTTGTAGGTATGTTCATTATGGGTCAGGGATGATGGTCGATGTTTACCAGAATAGCCGTTACTACCGGCTATAACGGCCTAAAACGGTTTTTTTCCTCCTATGGAATATCTCATGCGTATTCAAGATAAACTGGGAGTACTTTTATATGCTTTGCATCTTTTTTTTCTTAACTTACCTCACCTGAACACTTCCCGTTATGCCCTATCCCGCCTCTACACTTCACACAACTTTTTAACCCTCCTCCATAGCTCCCACCCTTCCTTAACGCACCCTTCCCGTCTCCTTCATTCCCGCTGGTTTTTTTTTTTTTTTTTTTTTTTTTTTTTTTTTATACCCCATTTGTACACTTCCCGCCAATTTCAGCCCACTTTTCTTACTAACCCCCCCACACACACACACACACACACACCCTCCCCCCCCCCCCCCCCCCCCCCCCCCCCCCCCCCTATTCCACTTCCTCCACTGCCTAAATTTTTCGCTGGCTTTCTCATCCCAAGCTCCGTACTTCACATTCTTTCAGTTCCACTTCGATGTTTTCCCGCCCTTTCTTTCACACTTCTGTATAACTTCCCAGCCTTGTTGAAAAAAAAAAAAAAAAAAAAAAACGCATTTTGAAAAGGTATCTTGTAACACCTCATCAATGTTGCAACATTTTGTTTAATAGTGTTGTGGGAATAATGTCAAAGACAAATAAGATTTGCGTACACACACACACACACACACACACACACACACACACACACACACACACACACACAAGTGCGCGTGCGTGTGCACACACACACGTACACACACACACACACACACAAGTGCGCGCGCGCGTGCACACACACACACACACACACACACACACACACACACACACACACACACACACGTACACACACACACACACCCACACACACACACACACACACACACACACACAACACAAACACACACACACACACACACACACACACACACACACACACACACAAGTGCGCGCGCGCGTGCACACACACACACACACACACACACACACACACACACACACACACACACACACACACAGGGTGGGGGAGGACATACCCAACATGTTTTCCCAGTTAAATACACAACGAAACATAACTGACCACAACAGTGAAAGCGAGGGAGGGGTTGTGGGTGAGGAAGGGAGGTGGGATAGAGGGAAAGTGAAATAGCGGGGAAAGAAGGACGATGGGGACGGGGGGGGGGGGGGGGGGGGGGGGGGGGGGGGGGGGGGGGGGGGGGGGCGGTATACCCCTCCAACACCGCCCTGCGAAGCAGTACCTAAGGATTAATCATGTCTTGGAATGAATCATCCCCCCTCTCCCATCCACCTCACAGCTGAATAAAACCTCACTGAGTCTTTGTCTTCAAACACACTGCTGCTTCCAACTCGGACAAAGTCATCATTAAACAGTAACAACAACAACGTTGAGGAGGAGGAGGAGGAGGAGGAGGAGGATGATGACGACGACGACGGTGATGATGATGATGATGATGATGATGATGATGATGATGACGACGACGATTATGATGATGATGATGATGATGATGATGATGATGATGATGATAACAACAATAACTACAACAACAACAGTAACAAAAAACAGCAACAACATAATGAGGATAATAACCGTTTTATAGTATAGTTGTGCGCGTATTTAAGATGCCTTTTGTTAAGCATCTATATCATGTTCATTAACTTTGAAGTTAGCAGACAGTCGGATATTTTCTGTCTTTTCTTTCCAGCACTCTCTCAAACTCTTTTCCGAACCATGGAACTCGGAAAATGGCTGCTCGGAACTCAAAATCATCACTAAAGAAGAAGTAATAGGCCTAATGATGATAGCAAATCTTACAGCATAGTTGTGTTATGGACATGTCGTGTACTCAGTTAGGTCTATACGTAGATCCTAACTTGCTGTCTGCTTTTCTGGCGGACTGTCAGTTTACTTACAATCCTGGGTACCGGTGTCTGTCTTTCTCTGTCTTTGAGTCTGACAAATTATTCCAGAAGAGAGATGTTTTCAAGAGCACTATTCTTTACCTTACAGGGCAAGAGCCAGACATCATTAGTGGCGTAGACTTGATACCATGTCGGTCAAGTTAATGGAAGAGAAACACATCTTTTCGATAACAAGTTTATTTCAAACTCTGACACAGCATTATTGATCGGCGAGACCCGTGGACATCCACTACACCTTCCCCCCCCCCCCCCACCCCCCGCCCTTCATTCTCTTTTCTCCTCCCCCCCCCCCCTACACACACACACACCCCCCGCCCCCCTCCCCCTTCCAGACTCGGTGCCAGAATCTCGGTGAAGAAGTGGGTCAAGTAAAGATCAGGAATTTGATAACTCGCCTGTTCACTGACTTTCAGCCGTACTCGTTTTTCT
>JADBJO010000492.1:667500-670000 GCA_016801955.1 Conus betulinus
GCTGATCTCTTTCTCCTTGCGTGAAACAATTGACCTTATTTTCCCCTGCGTGAAACAGCTGAGGTCATTTATCACTGTGTGAAACAGCTGACCTCGTTTCTCTCTGTATGTGAAACAGCTGACGTCATTTCTCCTGTGCGAAACAGCTGACCTCATTTCTCACCGTGTGGAACAGCGGACCTCATTTCTCACTGTATGAAACAGCTGATCTCATTTCTCCCTATGTGAAACAGCTAACGTCATTTCTCCCTGTGTGAAACATCTGACCTCATTCCTCCCTGTGTGAAACACAGCTGATCTCATTTTCCCTGTATGAAACAACTGACCTTATTTCTCCCTGTGTGAAACAAGCTGACTTCATTTCTCCCTGTGTGAAACAGCTGACCTTATTTCTCCCTGTGTGAAACAGCTGACCTCATTTCTCCCTGTGTGAAACAGCTGACCTATTTTCTCCCTGTGTGAAACAGCTGTTGACATTATTTATCCCTGTGTGAAACACAGCTGACGTCATTTATCTCTGTGTGTGAAACAGCTGACCTCATTTCTCCCTGTATGTGAAATAGCTGACCTAATTTCTGCCTGTGTGAAATAGCTGACCTCATTTCTCACCGTGTGGAACAGCTGACGTCATTTCTCATTGTGTTAAACAGATGACCTCATTTGCCCGTGTGTGAAACAGCTGACCTCATTTCTCTCTGTGTGTGAAACAGCTGACGTCATTTTTTCACGTTATGAAGCAGCTGACTTTATTTCTCACTATGTAAAACAGCTGACCTCATTTCTCCCTATGTCAAACAGCTGAGCTCATGTCAAACAGCTGAGCTCATTTCTCCCGTGTGTGAAACAGCTGACCTCATTTCTCTCTGTGTGAAACAGCTGACGTCATTTCTCACGGTGTGAAACAGCTGAGCTCATTACTTCCTGTGTAAAACATTTGACCTCATTTCTCCCCTTTATGAAATAACTGACGTCACGCATCCCTGTTGGAAACAGCTGACCTCGTTTCTCCCTGTGTGAAACAGCTGACTTCATTTCTCCCTCTATGAAACAGTTGACGTCACATCTCACTGTGTGAAGCAGGTGCTCGGAATTCTCCTGGTTCCAAAACAGCTGACCTCATACCTCCTGCTCCCTCCCCGTTCCTTCGGCAACGATCATGTCCTGTCTTGTCGGACAACCAGACAGCACTCTAATGAAATTGTCGCCATTCCTCCTGCCTATACTAGATCCGATTCATTGATTTTTTTTCCCTACAGGGCTAGCTAATCTGTGGTGGAGACGGTAACAAGCACTGGATAATGTATGACATGGACAATGGATTGGTCCCCAGTCCCCCCCCCCCCCCCCCCCCCCCAAAAAAAAAAAAAAAAAAAAAAAAAAAACAGCAAACACGTTCGTGCCATGGTCTGTTGTTGGAGGTGGTCAAGGACCCAGTGATGGATTGATCTTTGGTGGGAGTGCAGAGTCTGCAGAAGGCTGGCTATGGGATCTGTCTAATCAACGGAGCGGGGTGTTGGCACTAATCTGGTAATGATTTCCGGCACCAGCTGGGAGAGATCGGGGTCAGATTATCAGGAGCTCCTCTTCTTTTTTTCACGGCCTCTCCCAATCCACCCACCCACCCGACAACCTCAGCCTCTCTCTCTCTCTCTCTCTCTCTCTCTCTCTCCTCTCTCTCTCTCTCTCTCTCTCTCTCTCTCTCTCTCTCTGTATACGGGTTCTGCTCGTTCTCTCCTGTGTGGATGTGACTGCAGTGACGTAAAACGTGTACCACAGCCGCTGTAGATTTTCTGTATATGCGTCTGTCCGTCTGTCTCTCTGTTTGTTTGTCCGTCTGTCACTGCTTCTGCCTCTGCCTCTGTCTCTGTCTGTCTGTGTCTGTCTCTCTGTCTGTCTCTCTCTCTCTCTCTCTCTCTGTCTCTGTCTCTCTGTCTCACTGGCTCTCTTTGTCTCTCTGTCTCTGTTATTATTCTCTCTCTCTCTCTCTCTCTCTCTCTCTCTCTCTCTCTGTCTGTGTGTGTGTGTGTGTGTGTGTGTGTGTGTGTGTGTGTGTGTGTGTCTGTCTGTCTGTCTGTCTGTCTGTCTCACTGGCTCTCTTTGTCTCTCTGTCTCTGTATTCTCTCTCTCTCTCTCTTCTCATCCTCTCTCTCTCTCTCTCTCTCTCTCTCTCTGCGTCTTTAGCGGCTAGGGTGTGCCACATGTCAGACACAAGGCTGCGAGAGGAAAGGTCTACAACTTGCTAAACTGTTTACGAAGGGCTGGGCTCGACAAGCAAACAAATAAACAAACGCGAGGGTTTGCAAGTTAAACAACTGCTCTGTGTCGGTGGATTCCGTGATGCTTGGCAGCCCAAAAATGTTGGTAATGTAAAATGTTTTCTGTATTACTTAAGACAGACATAACTCTCTCTCTCTCTCTCTCCCTCTCTCTCTCTCTCTGTGTGGTGTGTCTGTGTGTGTGTGTGTGTGTGTGTGTGTGTGTGTGTGTGTGTGTGGTGTGT
>JADBJO010000492.1:675000-679552 GCA_016801955.1 Conus betulinus
ATATGCAACAGACGGCAGGCAAGACTGACTTGGATAATAATAAACGAAGAAGAATGATTTTTTTTTCAATGATTGTAACAACAACAACAACAGGAGGCCAGTAATACATCCAAACCTTCCAGAGGCTATGAGCGTCAGAAAACGTCCTCCTTCCTCCCCTTCCCTCCCCTTCCCTCCCCTCTCCTCCGCTCCACTCCGTCATCCCCCTCATCCCTCTCCATACCAAAACACAAAGTAAGAACACTACCTACATACAGCGAGATAATGAAAACAGGTCACCTAGTCATCTACCATGACAAACACTCTGTACTCTAGCAGTCGTCTTCGTGGGCATCCGCTGCTATTTACAAAGCAAAACAAAAACAACAACAAAAAAATTCCTCTGCAGGTTCAACGTTTTATAAGTCAATTTACGTCAAACCGAATACCAAATGTAATAGAATCAATGATCAAACGACGGCTACAGTTTAGGACACGTTAGCCATGTTTTATGATCGAATATTTAACAAACGACTGGATCTGTGACAACGAACATGTAAGCTGCATAAAAGAAAATGTCAAAGCAGTCTGACTTCAGGAAAAAAAAATGAGCCCAAATGGACGAATTTTTACCAACTGATTCTTCCTTACATCTGTCGTAAATGGGCGATAACTGTGCGATAACTCTAAATACTGTAAAACACAAAATCTTGGGCGATTGTGCCGTTTTTCCGATTATCAAGAATACATAAAAAAATGAAGAATTTTCAAACGTTTGGGCTCTCACACAACAGTTGCAAAACTAGGGGGACATTATCCATTTTTACCTCCCCTAAGGACTTCACGCTTACATCTGTGTTAGTTGTTCTTGTTCTTTTTGTTGTTGACGTCATCGTCGTCGTCGTCGTCGTCGTCGTCTAGAAGTAGAATTACTCAAAATAACTAAACCTATGTTACAAGAGCAAAAGCAGAATTGATGCGCTGCCTAACAAAGGAACAAACAAATTTACAAAGCAAACACAAACGCGTTTCCACCAGTTGGGCAAGACAATTGAAACATTCATGACAATGAAGGGGAAGGGCGAACAGACGGTCACTTTATCTGTCCGATCTTGGCGTAGTCTTTAACCTCTTAAGTCAGTCAGTCCTCACTTAGACTCCATGTCACAGCATCCATGCACGTTTTTATTTATTTGTTTGTTCATCTGTTCTTTGAAAAAAAAAACAGTGGAAAAATGAAAAGAAAAGTTCAAAGTTGAAGAAGGCAGAGAAAAAAAAATGCATATAACCTGGATCCACACTAACCATTAACGATTTCGTCCTTGAACCACATTACTGTTGTTGTTTGTTGTTGTCGTCGTTGTTGTTGTTGTTGTTGTTGTTGTTGTTGTTACTATCATGATGATGATGATGGTGGGGTGGTGGTGGTGGTGGTGGTGGTGGATGGAGAGTAGTGCTATCTATATAGCGCCTATTCTTGATTTGAGAGCAATTCTGAACGCTTTGCCTACTGGCGCTACATCCAGTCGTTTTCTGCGTATTTCAGTCTGTCAGTTTTTCATACATATTTTCATTCACTCTCGTAAACGCTATCTGTATACGTGTCATTCATACCAACAGTCAAACTGGCCTTCTGTTTCGGAGGCTGGTGATGGGATTTTTACACGAGTGCAAGATGTTTTACATGCGTCCACACTCACGGAGCCTCGGTTTATTAATCTCATTCGAAATACGTTTTGGGAAGCGGAGTCAGAATTTTAAGTTTACTTCGAGTAGGAAAAAAATCCGCTTGTACCGAAACGCCCTAGCAAAGATTCGAACACAGAATCCCAGGACCACGACTCCGGTGTCCCACCAACTGGGCTATTCTGGCCATAAAACCATCTTTCCCTACCAAGTTTCGTTCAAATCGCTTCGCTGCGGATGAAAATATTATTTTCTGGGTTGAGGTAAAGAAACGACGTAATTTTTGACATACGGAGGAAACAGGTTACGTTTTCTTTCCACGAAAAACGAAGAGTTTGGATCAAGTGCAAAGATCTCAGGCGAATCCTTTTTGAAATTATAAGAGACTCACAAAGATTGAATTGGCTAAGGAAAATGCCTGCTCTCTCTCTCTCTTTCTCTCTCGCTCTCTCTCTCTCTCTCTCTCTCTCTCTCTCTCCTCACTCTCACACAAACTCAAACACTCCTCTCTCACAAACAACCAACAACACACACAGACACACAAATAACACACCATGCTCACCCTCTTTCTCCCCCTCACACATAATTATTCTCAATCTCTCTCTCTCCTCGGACTCTCTCTCTCCTCTCTCTCTCTCTCTCTCATCCATTTATACACACATACACTCATTCGCCCCTCTCTCTCTCTCCCCCCTCCTCCCCTCTGTCTCTGTTTCTGTCTCTGTCTGTCTGTCTGTCTGTTCTGTCGGTCCTGGGTCCTGTCTCGATCTCTCTCTATCTTCTCTCTCTCTCTCTCTCTCTCTCTCTCTCTCTCTCCTCTCTCTCTCTCTCTCTCGTGTTTAAAATTCCTTCGTTAATTGAATTGATATGATTTTATCTCTGATTGTTCACTCACAGAAATCATACATACTCACAGTTGGCTTGTCCAGTTTGTAAAGAAACTGAAAATATCATGAGTTGCATTTGTATTAAGATATCCTGTTTCGGTTAACCTATGAAAAGAATGGGTTGTAATAACTTTGCAAGAAAAGCCCTGTAATGTTTTCAAATTGAGTCTTTTATGTGGTGTCACCGCTTTGAGGTTCTGTCAACAACAACAACAACTACAAAAAAACATATCAGCATACTTATACAAGGCTTGTAAGGTGAGAGAGTATGTAATATATCATAATACCTTGTATTTCACTGATGCACACGCCCCTTCTGTAAAGGGTGCTTCTTCATGAATAACAAACTGTGTGTTTGTCATGACCCCCCCCACCCACCTTTCTCCTCTTCTCTCTTCTCTCTCTCTCTCGGCTCTCTCTCTCTCATACACAACACACACACACCAACGCACGCACTCACGCACGCGCGCACGCGCACGCACGCACGCCACACACAACACACACCACACACACACACACACACACAACACACATCCACACTTGCTTTTACAAACAGACGCAAAGGGTTTCTTCGCCGAAGGATAATGTTGTTTCCATGGAACCAACATAAAAAGAAAGCTGTATGTTTGCCGGCTCCTGTGTTTGGAAAAACGTCATCTTCGCAAACTGCCTGGTCAAACAAGTAATTCTGAGATGAGGGCGAGAGAGGAGAGAGAGAGAGGAGAGAGGAGAGGAGAGAGGAGAGAGGAGAGAGATCGAGGAGAGAGAGAGAGAGAGAGAGAGACATAAACAAGCTGTGAAACACGTTCGTCAACGGGATTGTTTCTCTCTGTGTGTGTGTGTGTGGTGTGTGTGTGTGTGTGTGTGTGTGTGTGTGTGTGTACGTACATGTGAGGTAAGCACGTGCGTGCGTGTGTATATGTATGTGTGTGCGTGCGTGAATGTATGTTGTGTGTGCGTGCGTGGCGTGGGTGTGTGGTGTGGGTGTGTGTGTGGGTGTGTGTGTGTGTGTGTGGTGTGTGTGTGTAGCGCGCGCGCGCGCGCGCAGCGTGTGGTGTGTGTTCTGTCTGGCTGTCCGTCTCTCTGTGTCTGTGTGTCTTACCTATATCTTGCGTGCGTGCAAGCTTGTGTGCGTGTGTGTGTGTGGTGTGTTGTGTGTGGTGTGTGTGTGTGTGTGTGTGTGTGTGTGTGTGTGTGTGTGGGTGTGTGTGTGTGTGTGAAAATGTGTATGCGTGTGCGAGCGAGCGCGCACTCGAGCGTGTGTGGGTACATGAGTGAACGCGCACATACGAGCGCGCCTCTGTGTGTATGTGTGTGTTGTGGTTGTGTGTGTGTGTGTGTGTGTGTGTGTGTGTGTGTAGAGTGTGAGAGAGAAGAGAGTGTGTGTGTGAGGGGTGAGATGTGTGTGTGTGTGTTTGTGTGTGTCTGTCTGTGTTGTCTGTCTGTCTGTATTCCTGTCCTTTCTGTCTGTCTGTCTGTCTGTCGGTGGTCGGTCTGTCTGTCTGCGCGCGCTTGGCGGACGTCGCTGGATGCTCTTTGTCTGTTCGCTCTTCTGGCGTACGTTGCATGGAGAAAAAGTGAGATGAAACGTGATTGTGTGTGACACAGATTCACCGCCGGTGTCCACTTCCCATTAAGGCGAAAATACAGTTCCGACCAAAACAATGGAGTTTCTCAACAAGGGTCTAAATGTTACCATATTACCCGCATCACCCGCTCTCACCTACCCACCCCCCACCCCCCAACCCCCCCACACACCCCCCCCCACCCCCCCCCCCCCCCCCCCCACCCCACCACCCCCCCCCCCGCCCGCCATCCCAGCTTATCTCCTCTTTTTCCATACCCAACCCTTATCGGCATCCTTTGCTTCGTTGGACTTGAAAGTGTAAATTTCAGTTTACGGTCTGTTCATGAAATTATGGGATGAGAAAAAGAATTTAGATTTTATACTTTCACATTCGAATACGTTTTCAGGTTACTTTGAGAAGGAAAAGTGAGAA
>JADBJO010000493.1:0-17500 GCA_016801955.1 Conus betulinus
ATGGTGTCGGGAGTCAGCCAGCAAAATATTGACATGCAAAGACAGATGACAGCAAATCATTATGCCATGTGTCAGGACATGTCAGACATCAAGCAGCGCTTGACGTGGGTAACACAGACAGTGCAGGAGAACGTTCAGAACATAAATCTACTCTTCACCAGGATTCGCGAGTCTGAAACGTATGCTGACACATTACACCGACAACTGGAACGTTTACAGTCCGACCTACGACGTCAGAACCTGAAGCTGATGGGACTGGAAGAAGAAGAAAGTGAGACGTTGACTTCCTCCGAGAGAAGGTAGTCAGTACGCTAAACACGTATTTCAGTCCAGACGGCGTTACCCTCCAACACGAAGACATTCAAGATGCTGTGCGAGTTGGAAATCGTAGGGAGAGAGCTGCTAGACCCGTCATCATCACTTTTAGGAGCCGAGATATATCCAGAGCAGTCATGTCGAAGAAAGAATGTCGGCAATCCATGGCCCGCGCTGCAGGAGTCAGAGTAGGACCCGACCTGACTCCCACACAACATAAAGAAATGCAGCGACTGAGAGAGAGGGCAGAAGAGGTTACCTGAAAAAAATGGGCGTGTGGTGGCAGCTGAAAACTTCAGACATTCTACACACACGCCACGGGTGATCGCCGGAACAGGGACAACCATATGTGGAATTACGGTGAAGACCGGGAGGTGACCAACAGGAGGGGGAGATGGGCGAAATCGAAACGGGGACAAAGACAGACAGAAACACACTTTGGTCCACACCACAACCGACTACTGTCGTCACCAGCCTCAGCCCCCCGACCCCAGCCGTTGACCACAGTCGCTTGAGACAGATGGGTGACTGGGTTAACATGGCTGCTGGATTCCATGCGACCCCGATTGTGAAGAGACAGCGTTAGCTGAACAGTTTGCGTCAAGCACCTCTGACCATGACCACTTCCCTTCGTCCCAGCCCCAAGAAGATACAGACGGCGAGGTGTTGTCAGCCACAGCTGACAGTGCAACAGAGGAGACGACCCCAGTAAACGCTACACAGAAGAGTACAGCCAGGGCCGTCAGTCCGCAGCCAGTGGCAGCAGAGGGTTCAACAGAGGAAGTGTCCGGAGTGCGCCAGGTAGCAGAGGATCTTCCTGTCAAGCCGCGCGTGAGTGAGGGAGCTCCCTCACCCCGGGGATTTGGGAAGAGGGTCGCCCGTGAAGACACCAGCCCCACAACTGCCTCAGGGTGGTGGTTCCAGTGGTGGCAATGGCAGGTCAGGCAAGGGGCGTGGTCGTGTTCGCCAACAGAGGAGCGATCGACCAGGGAGCCAGCTAGAGGCCTCACCAGTGCAGACCAGAAGTCGTCACCAGAACTGTGATGTTTCAGGCAGGAGGGCAGGTGTGCTGTCCAAAAACTGGAGCGGGATCTTCAACCAGGAAGTGTCTCATTCCAGTGACACTGCCGGACATGTCAGAAGTGGCCACAGATGATGGTCAGGCCAAGGCCCTTGGTGTCCACAGACAGATATTCAGTCCAGCAGTGGAACAACTGGCAGTGATCCTGATCTCGCACATAAAGACGCTGATGCCGCTCCCTTTACCCCGGTAAATAATAAATTATTTTTAGTATCGCTAAACATTGAGGGTTTGGGGAATTTTTTTTCAAGAATTTGACGTTAAAAGCTTTGTAAACAAATACGATATAATTCTTTTAGTTGAAACATTTGCCGAAACCTTATCAGAATCTGTTTTCCTTCGCATAAACTTTTTTGTCCCCAGGTGTGAAAATATCTGATAGCATTCATGGTCGTTTATCCGGCGGAATAGCCTTTCTCATAAGGAACGAGCTTACAGTATATGTTAACCAGGTTCACGTTGAAACTGATAATATTCTAGTTTTAAAACTTGCTAGCGAGTTAACTGGTATACCGTCTGATTGCTTGTTAGTAGGGACTTATATCCCGCCGGAAAACTCCAGATATTATGAAGATACTGACATATACAATGGTGTATCCATATTAGAAGACTGTTTATTAGAAACAATTAAGGAATGTGGTGATCTCCCATTGATTGTGTGTGGTGATTTAAATGCCCGAACAGGTACTCTCAATTGTTGTGACTCTGACCCTATTGATGACATTTTGCAATATTTTTGATGAAGATGAACCTGCTCTCAGATCTGACAGCACTGATGCCTTTAAAAGGAGATCTAAGGACAATAGTATTAATGGCTTTGGGCGTTACCTCTTAAATGTCTGTGATGAGTTTGGCCTTGTTATTCTAAATGGCTTACAGCGATTGAGTTATCAAGGTGATTTCACTTACATATCTGAACATGGATCCAGTGTAATTGATTATTTTGTCATTTCAAAAACCCTTTTGTCATATTGTTGTGATTTTTGTATCAAACATTTCGTTCAAACGAAGCATGCTGCTGTGGAATTTTCTTTATTGTGCAAGATGGCAAATGCAAATATGGATAAGAAGAAAACCTATAAAAGTCCTTCTGTTGTTAAATACAAATGGGATGAGGATAAAAAGGATATCTTTTATGAAAGAATGAGTTCTGAAAATGTAAAGGATATTGTTACTAATGCTATTACCCTTGTGGACACTGATGTCGACCAGTCTGTAATCATGTTTAATGAATGCTTTGTTTTGCTGGAGAATGTATGAAGAAAACAGTGGTTCTTGACGGCGAGAAACAGAAAATTTGGTTCGATCTGGAATGTAAACAGAGCCGAAAAGTATTATGGGGATTATTGCATAAATATAACAGATCTGATGAGGAATCTGATAGATTGGAATATTGTCAAAAGAGAAGAGAATACAGGAATTACTGGAGGCTGAAACAGAAAACGCATAAGGCAAATGTTCTTCAGTCATTACATCGACATTTAAATGACAGTAAACAGTTCTGGGATACTGTTCGTTCCGTGAGGCCAAGACAAGGTGTTTATAATACTATTTCTCCTCAGGAATGGTTTGAACATTTCCGTAATGTGTTTTAACGAGTGCCGCAAATTTGTTTGAACTCCGACGCCGTGTTTGATGATGATATTATGATATGTGAATACCCAGACCCAGAATGATTACAGGGAGTTAGAGATCAACCAATATCTGCGCATGAAATTGTATGTGCTATTGATGCCTTGAAGAACAAGAAAGCCGCAGGTCCTGATGGATTAATAGGCGAGTTTTATAGAGACACAGCACCGCCAACATTTTGCCTTTTCTGTTAAAATTGTTCAATCACATCTTTGACAATGGCATATTTCCTGCTGATTGGACAGTGGCTGTTTTACTACCTTTGTACAAGAAGGCGACCCAAATCAGCCTGACAACTACCGTGGAATATCTTTATTGAATATATGCAGCAAATTGTACAGTTTTGTATTGAATAAAAGACTTACAAAGTGGATTGAGACCAATGAGGTGGTAGGAGAGGAGGAACAAGCTGGTTTTAGGGATAACCATTGTACTACTGATCATGTATTTACTCTTATGGCGTGTGTACAAAAACAGTTGCTAAGGCACAGAAAACTTTATGTCGCCTTTATAGATTTTCGAAAAGCCTTCGATACAGTAAGCAGGGATAAGCTATGGGAAAATTCTTCATGCAAACGGAATTAAAGGTAAACTTTTGAATGCATTGAAAAGTATGTACTCTATCGTTCAAGCCCGTGTGCGAGTTGGTGCTGATTTAACTGATGTTTTCTTGTGCCCTAGAGGTCTGAAACAGGGTGAAGTATGTTCTCCAGTTTTTGTTTTCCCTGCTAATTAATGAGCTTACAAAAGAAATTAACGAAAACGGTAGACATGGTATTCAGTTATCACCACCTGATCTGATGATTGAAATACTGATCTTGTTGTTCGCAGATGACGTTGCTCTTTTGTCTGACAGTGTTATTGGACTCCAAACGCAATTGAACATTTTGTACAGTACAGCGAATCGACTAGATTTAATTGTAAATTTTGGTAAATCAGGTGTTATTGTCTTCAGAAATGGGGGTTACTTAGCTGAAAATGAAAAATGGACATATGGGAAATGACGCATTAACTGTTGTAAATATGTATAAAATACCTTGGCATTATCCTCACGACACGGCTTTCATTCCAGTCTACATTGCGAGACTTGTCCGATCGTGCTGGAAAAGGGGTTGTAGCAATAATAAGAATACTATGGGTCATTGGAGAACATTCACCAGACATATTTTTTAAGTTATTTGACAGTCAAATACAGCCAATTCTATTGTATGGTGCGGAAATATGGGGCGTTATGTGTGATCATGTTATTATTGAGAGAGTTCACTTGTCAGCATTGAAGCGTTTTTATGTGTGTTACTCGGAGAACACCAAAGCATTTGGTCTCTATGGAGAATTAGGTAGATACCCTCTAAAAGTCAATATTTTCGCAAAATGTGTAAAATTTTGGTTGCGTGTTGTTACTATGGATGATTATAGACTCCTAAAAAAGCTTATTCAATGCTTCTGACTCTACAGGAACAAAATTACTCCACTTGGGCATGTAAAGTTAGAAACATGCTTTTTATATGTTTGGTTTTGGGTTTGTGTGGGAAGCACAGTCTGTAGGGGATGTTAAGCTGTTTATTGTCCAGCTAAAACAGCGTTTAATTGATTGTTGTAGACAGGAATGGCATTCTTCTCTCGAATCACACACATTTTACAACGTTTATGCTACGTATGGTCAGTCACTGTCTTTGTGCCCCTATTTCCGTGTGGTTAAAAATGTATTAACATGCGTAAGATGTTAACCAGATTTAGAATTGGTATGTTACCGTTGCGTTCGCGTTCTGTCAACTTTCGCAATGTTAATATGGGTATTAACGTTTTTTGTCCATTCTGTACAGATACTCTTGAAACAGAGCTGCACTTTCTATTAGTATGCCCGAAATATACTGAACTGCGTGGACAATTAATATCTCGTAAATATTACAGATGTCCTTCAATGTTTAAAATGTCCTTGCTGCTCTCAAATGGAAATGATAATGTAATTTTCAGGCTCTGTAAATATATATACAAAGCATATATGATAAGAAAAGATGCTCTTGAAAACATAGCTATTGTTATGTAATACCATTGCACATGTGAACTCCATTTGTAAATATTCTGAGCGTCCTTCTTTATTTCGACTTTCATTACGCAAATGCAACTACCATATATATGTTTTGCTGTGTTCTTGTACAAGGCATTGAGGATTACAAGTATAGTATGCAGTTAGATTGTCGTGCACCGTTTCATATTTAGTTTGTCGATTAGCTGTTGCACTTTAATGGATATTGGATTGATTTGTTCCCGTTTTCTTTTTCGAAAAGATTTGTTCACATTTACCCCCTTCATTATGGGCTATGACCTATGTAAATAAAATATCCGTCTCTCTCTCTCTCTCTCTCTCTCTCTCTCTCTCCTCTCTCTCTCTCTCTCTCTCTCTCTCTCTCTCTCTCTTCCCTCATCCTCTTCCATCCTCCTCCTCCTCTCTCTCATCTCATCAAATCCCTCTTTCTCCTACAATCAATGTCGCTCTCCCGCTCTTCCCCCCCCGCCCCCCCCCTTTTTTTTTTTTTTTTTCTTTCTTTCTATCTTCCTCCCAATTTCTCTCATAACATATTCACCGCCCACCCTGGTAATGTGCCCTTCGTATGATATTAAAGACGATTTGTGTCCGTGAGCTGAACAGAAAGACGCTTCCACTCCTCCGCCCTCCACTCCCCCTCCCTCTCCTTCCCCTTCTCCCCTGTAATCAGGAAACAAAGCCACCTTACATCACCTCCATTCAATTCCACCACCATCACCCACCACCACCATCCACCACCAGCACTACAACAACACAAACTATACAGCTCTCCGCTGTCGCCTCCCAACCTAAGCTTCTGTCCAGGTAACCAAGATGAAAACGGCCGGTTCAACATTGAACGCAAATGTTTTGTTGTCCAGGAGTTGTGTTTCCAGGTGTGTGTGTGCGTGTGTGCGCGTGTGTGTGATGTGTGTGTGTTGGGCTGTGTGTGTGTGTGTGTTTGTGTGGGCGCGCGCGTGCGTTTGTGTGTTTTGTTGGTGTGTGTGTGTGGTGTGGGTGTGTGTGTGGTGTGTGGGTGTGTGTGAGTGTGTGTGTGTGGTGTGTGTGGTGTGTGCGTGTGTGTGGGTGTGTGTGCGCGTGTGTGTGCGTGTGTTTGTTTGTTTGTGTGTGTGTGTGTGTGTGTGTGTGTGTGTGTGTGTGTGTGTATTGTGCGTGTATGTATGTTTAAACTTCATTTACAAAAGAGACTAATTCCGTGACGCTGACTTTTTCAGTGAAAGTTGAGTTTTGTTTGTTTGTTTCTTAATTTTTGTTTGTTTGTTTGTTTGTTCGTGCCAGCGAGTGTCGTCTTTTCATTTTCTGGCCTGAGGTTTCCATATCTATACATCATCTACTTCATAAATAACAGTAGGAATCCAATTTCTGGCTCCATCACAAGCTCCTCAACACTGGGTAGCCACTACATCTTACTGTGGTGATTGTGAAAGTTGGCTTGCTTGGAGAAACTGATCGACTATTTCATTAAAGTGCCACACAGCGACCCATAGTCAAGATACAAAGTCCTCAGTCCTTCAAGCAAACACGGAATATCACTCAAAGACTTCTGAGTGAAATTCTCAACATCCTCAAATAATTTGAAGAACAATTCCGTTGTGTGATAATCACAAGTCGGCAAAACAGGCCGGGCTATACGTGAATTATGATCGCATTAGGAAATCGTCGCAGGTGTGCTCATAGAATTCAGTGAATTAGGCAGCTATACACCTCTTCCCCCCCCCCCCCCCCCCCCCCCCTCCGCCTCTCTCTCCAAGTATATGTATGTATGTATGTATGTATGTATGTATGTCCCGCATGCATGTATGTATGTATGTATGTATAGTATGTATGTATGTATGTATGTATGTATGTATGTGTATGTATGTATCTACCTATCTATCTATATCTATCTATCTATCTATCTGGCCATCCATCTACCTTTCTATCCATGTATGTGTGTATGATTGTATGTATGCATGCGAGCGTGCGTATGTATGCATGTATGTTTGTAGGTATGTACGCTTGTATGCATATATGTATGCATGTATGTATGTATATATGATGCCTGTCTGTCTATTTGTCCGTTCGTCTGTCTGTCTGTCAGTCTGTCTGTACGTGTGTGTGTATGTGTCTATCTATTCATCCAACTATCTTTCTATCTATCTATCTATCTGTCTGTCTGTCTGTCTGTCTGTCTGTCTGTCTATCTATCTATCTATCCGCGCCCTGCGTACACGATAAAAGCAGTTTATCACATTTATTCTGAAATGGGATAAAATCTAGCGCTTGCTGTGTGTGTCAGCCGTTCCGTGTAGTTTTTGTTATAACATTTGACAACAACAACAACATCATCAACATCATCATCATCATCATCATCAACAACAACAACAGCAACAACAACCGGAACAACGACCACAAAGCTCAGTGTACGTTTAATTAAAAACATCCCAATACAACACAACAACAAACAACAACAACAATAACCCATCAAAAGAACAAGACTGGCAGGATAGCAACACAAATTTATGTAAGTAGTAGTAGTAGTAGTAGTAGTAGTAGTAGTAGTAGTAGTAGTAGTAGTAGTATAATATCATCATCGTCATCATCATCATCATCATCATTATCATTATTATCATTATTACTATTATCATCATTATTGTTGTCATTATTATTGTTGTTGTTACCATCATCATCATCATCATTATAATTAACATCATTATCATTATTATCACTATTGTTAGTATTAGTAGTAGTTGCTGGTGTGGTAGTATTGATATTATTATTATTACTATTATGAATATCATTATTGTTGTTATTATTATATTATTATTATCATCATTATTATTACTGTTATCATCATCATTGTTATCATCATTGTTGTTGATATCATCAACATCATCATCATCATTATTGTACAGCACCTATCGTCGGTTAGAGGATATATGAAGGAATCCTCCATTGAGCGCTCTGTTAGTTTTGTTGTTCGCCCAAAGTGGAGGCCAGCAGGCCCGGCAGGTGAGACTTGTTTCGCTCTGTGAAGAGATCATCAGGTTCGGTACTGGACCAGCAGGTGAGAGTGTTTCGCTCTGTGAAGAGATCATCAGGTTCGGTACTGGACCTGCTTACCCGCTGCCGAGAAGCACTTCAACATGAGCAAAAAGAGAACCCTCCGAAATCCTCATGAGGTTAAAAAAAAAAAAAAAAAAAAAAAAAAAACAGACAGGGAACACGGCACAGGGGAATGCCAGAAGTTTTAAGTTAAACGGTAGATTAAAATTTCTCTTAAAAATTAAAATTAGGAAAACGTGAAAGACAGTCTGCAAGTTCGGAGGGCTCGCGGACTGATGCGCGACATGCTCAACTAGAAATGATAATACACACCTGGGCCTAGATATTGCTGAGTTATCAATGACTTTAAACATTTAAAATTTCTATGTTATAATACGGTATTCATCTCTCTCTCTCTCTCTCTCTCTCTCTCTCTCTCTCTCTCTCTCTCTCTCTCTCTCTCTCTCTCCTTTAACGACTGATAGTGTGGTGAACTAGACGTGTTACGTTCACAGATGGGGAAACACCATGCGCAATTAACGTTCAGCTAATCCACAGGCTGCCCAATCAATGCCTCCTGCTCCTCCTCCTCCTGCTCCTCCTCCTCTTCCGTCCCCTTCCTCACCCCCGTCCCAAAGTTCCCGTTGTAACAGCTGCTTACTCAAAGAAGCTTGATCTTGATAACCATGCCTAAAGTTGGAGCAAGGAGGGTATTAGTATACTGCGCATAAGGGACGGGGGGGAGGGGGGGGGGGGGGGGGGGGGGGGGGAGGGGGGGGGGGGAGTTTACATGTGAACAGGGTATTGCTTCTCTCTCTCTCTCTCTCTCTCTCTCTCTCTCTCTCTCTCTCTCTCTCTCTCTCTCTCTCTCAGCGGAAAGAGCACGGAGCGTAACAATTCCACGCCTTTGTTCGTTCATCTGTTATCCTTGTGAATGAAAGATTGCGTTGAACTTCTCTGTCTGTCCGTTTGTCTGTGTGTGTCTGTGTGTCTGTATGTGTGTGTGTGTGTGTCTCTGTCTGTCTGTCTGTCTCTCTCTCTCTCTCTTGCTCGCAAGCGCTCATGCGCGCACGCGCATGTGTACGTGTGTGTGTGCGCGCGCGCCCACGCTCGCGTGTGTTTTTGTGTGTGCTGCGAAGGAAGCGAAAGCTAAAAGCAGGCTGCACTACGGTCAGTGTAGGCCTATCTGTGATCCTTAATGGAGGGCGGAGGGGGAGGTTAGTGGACGCAGAACGGGCAACATCTCTGTCAGAATGGAAGAAGGGGAGGGGGGGGGGGGGGGGGGGGGGGGGGGGGTAAGGCCGCCGACGGAGAAAGAAAAGAAAATCGGAATAGCAACTCAGGGAAGCTGGAAAACAATTTTCTCTTTGGCCTATCGTCTTAAAAAGCAAACGCAGTGTAAAAACGTCAACGTCCCTTAATCCATCTGCTGCGTGTACTCATAACGTGTAGTTTTATAAGGCTGTTACTTCAAATCGTCAGAGCTTTTATTGCTGTCTTTTTTGGTCCACACTTTGTTTTTTGTTCTTTTCTTCCTCACCTGTCCACCCCAGCCTTATCCCCATCCCTCGTGTTCCCCCTCCTTTTCTTCCCACCCCCCCCAGCCTTATCCCCACCCTCGTGTTCCACACACACACACACACACACACACACACACACACACACACACACACACATGACTTCCACAAAGAAGTTAATGTGTTCGCTGAGCCTGTGAGTTGCGCGATGGCTGGATTAGGCAAAACCTGCTGAAGCTATTTCAGTCAAACTTTGTCAAAGCATGTGACCCAGGGCCGGACCAATCTAAACCATTCAATTGGATTTCTAAACACTACGAAGGTTTTCTTTGCGAAAAAAAAATCAATGTGTTATATCTGAAAAGCATTTCTTTTTATAATTTATTCTTCATAGCTATGCAAATAATCTGATTCTGAACGAACGAAAAAAAAGTAGGGGTAAGATAGTGTGCAAAATGTTAAAATCCGGGAACTTATCACAATCTTTTCTTTCGTAAAAGCTTGTGCTTTGGCCTAAGCTGGTATGTGGCAATGTGCTACTGTGGTCTGTGCAACGGCGTGTCAATGATTGGCCTCCGTAAAGATCTGCTGGCAACACGACCCAGTCATTTGTATACAGTGGCAACAACAACAAAGCCAGGCATTATAAAGTCAAGGAATTGAAAACTCGTGCTGAAAGAAAAAAGCAAGTCATTCCCATGCCCAAGGACATTAGTGGCTTCGTGTCATGAACTCTTCTCTGTGAAAGTGGATTTTAATGAACCACACATGGGACCAACATTCAAAACCATCAACGACCATTCACACTTGCACCAAAAATACACGCACGGAGAAACATAGAGCCGACACAAGCACTGCAAAAAAAACAAACAAACAAACAAACAAACAAACACGTACACATTCATGGCGAAAGAGAAATAAACGCACTGAACAAGGTGCCAGGTGATGCTGGTTTTGTACGCAGGTCAAAAAGTCAGTTCTTTCACATTGGTGCCATTCTTAAAGTCAGTTATTTTCAAATTAGTGCTATTCTTAAAGTCAGTTCTTTCACATTAGTGCTATTCTTAAAGTCAGTTCTTTCACATTAGTGCTGTTCTTGGAGTCAATAATGCTATTCTTAAAGTCAGTTCTTTCACATTAGTTCTATTCTTAAAGTCAGTTCTTCACATTAGTGCAATTCTTGCATCTTGTCCTCCGTCGTGCCGCGCCGCCCTCAAAAACATGTCTCTTTCACACCTGTGTTATTGAAGAGAAAGAGATCTCATCTGGATTGACCATACAATCATGTCTCACGTTTCTGTCATTCATCCCTCCTCCTTTTCCTCGTTCATCTTTCTCCCCTCCCACCCCACCTCCCCTCCTCCCCAACTCCCCTTTCCCATACATGATCTTAGTTCCTGCTGCATTCCTCCCTTACTACACTCCCTCCCCCTTTTTCGCCTGATTTTTGTTCTATTAAGGGGGAGCCCTGCAGCTGGTTTCATACTGGCTGCGTCTGATCCTATTTTGTCTGCCCCCTCCCCCACCCCGTCCCCCCCTCCCCCCCCCCCCCCCCCCCCACCCACACACACACACCATCCCCTATCCCCTCAGAACATTTTTCGTTTTCCATCTAATTCCACGGTACTAGAATGGGGCAATTTGCCCTGCAGTCAGACATTAGATGGCTTCTAAGGGACTGACCACTCCCTTCTCCCTCTCCCCACGGCCCCCCCGCTCATGTTGTACATCATTATGTGAAGAAAGGAAGACAGCTGCTGCGCAGCAAAAGAGACAGGCAAAGAAAGCCCGAGCAGGTCTCCCACATTGCCCGTGCAAGCTGTCACCGCACATTCGTGCATGCATCGATTTCATCAACCACCTGTCTCTACATGTCATGCATCATCCCCCCCCCCCCCCCCCCCCCCCCCCCCCCCCCCCTTCGCTTCCTCAACCCCAAGATGACTTAAGAGGTTCTCGTCGATTCAACTGACGAACAACACATCGTTGCCATTCTCTTTTACTGACGGTCAGTCTTCTGTTGTTTTTTTTTTTTTTTTTTTACATCGATTGTAAACAAACTTTTTCTGTATTATTTTTTTTTTCTAAAATTTGCCTTCAGTAGTGTGAAACACAAACAGAAAGATTTATCAATGGCGTTTTCATTCAATGTTCTATCTAGAGGAACATCTTAAAAAGGCCGGGAATACATCAACAATATAGATAACACTGGTACACAAAAGAGTGTTCAAAATTCAGCTTAGGACTGTGGCAAATCGCAATCGGATAAATCATACAAAAGTAAAATACATTTAAGAACCCTCTATTAATGGTTTATATATCATCCATTTTACACAAAAATCTGAATATTTAGAGATAAGTAAGGCATTGTGTTTTTCATTTTGTACCGCCACTCTAGTTTCTTCAAAAATACAGTTGTTCGTGGATGGTTTCCATTCAGTTTGCATGAATATATATAATACTTTGCAAATAGTATAATGAAGAAGTAAAGGACACTGTCCACAATAACGTTTTTTATCAAATCCTAAAAGCACCAGCGATTCGGTCAGTCTTAAGTTCTCTGCATTGGCACATTTTTCTCTGATCAAATCTGTAAGTACATTCCAAAAGAATTTGACATAATTGCATTTTCCAAAACATATGGTCAATAGTATCTTTATTTGTACCACAAAACTGCATTTGTCATTGTTACGAACTCCAATGTCTTTTAAAATAACATTTGTACCTAAACATCTGTGCAATAACTTCAGCTGAAACCATTTTAGTTTAATATCGTTTATTTTGCTGGTATATAAAAAGCATGATTTCCAGTCATGATGTACCATCAGTTTCGAATCATCCCATTTGTCGCAGCATTTTGGTCGAACATTATTTTCAATAAGTATAGCGTAATAAAGCTTTGAACCCTTTGTGAATAGCAAATACCTTCTTCAAACAGTAAGTTGTATCGGTATGTTTATTGTTCTTTACAAAATACTACATTGTTTCATGTAGTCGATATTGCAGATTTATACCCAGAAAAGGTGACAAAATCGACACTAATATTATATTTCTCTTTGAAACGCACATAAGAAAGAAAGAAACTGACCTTTATCATTAAAAAAAAGTCCGCAAGACAATGTACATTCCTGTTACCAAGTTTTCTAGAGATAACGTATGAGTTTCCAACTTGGATTCTATTATTATAGCAAAATCGGTTCGGCTAAAATTTCAGCGGAATTTCCTGGTATGCATTTTTAGTTAAAAAAAAAATTGGGGGGGGGGGGGGGGGGGGGGGGGGAGGCTTCAATGACGTCTGACCAAAATTGGTTATATTTCGTAAACCTGGAAATAAATTCTGGACCATATTTATCAATAAGCGGCCATTGATGAAAATTAGCTAGTAGAATATGTTTCCACTAGTGGGTTGTTTTTTTCAGTTTTACGAAACCACGACAGTTTTAAAGAATCACAAATTTTTTTTTAATACAGAGATACCGATGCCTCCAAGTTTTACACTCTTATGCGCCGTTTTCCGATTAATTTTGTTGGTTTCTTATCCTAGACAAATTCATAACACATCTTTTGTAATGTTCGAAAAAAATACATCAGGTGGAATTTGGCAGAAGTAACCAAAGATGCATCGGTTTTGAAAGTATGACAGATTTTAAAATTGCTATTCTACCAAAAGGTGTTAGTTGACGTTTAACCCATACTTTGAACAGATGTTTTATATCTGCCAATTTGTCCGGATAATTTATGTTTACACAGTCTTTTAAATCATTAGTAAACCATATTCCTAATACACGAAAATTTAGTGGATTCCAGTCCATTCCTAAATGATTCATATATCTAACTTCAGAATCCTTCTTACTTCCTAACCAAATTGCACTTGTTTTGCTAGAATTTATGTGAAGACCTGAAACAGATCCAAACTTAAACAGAACATCTACACAAATTTCAAAAGATTTTCTATCACCTGCCAGCAAAAAATTCTGTCATCCGCATATTCTGAAAGTTTATGTTCAACATCATTCATCATTATTCCCTGGATATCTGTGTTTTCTCTTATCATTATAGCTAATATTTCTACACAGAGTATGAACAGATATAGGGATATAGGGTCTCCTTGTCTACAACCTCTTTTAATTTCAAACCAGTTTGAAACCTGACCATTTACAACAACACAAGATTTAATATTCTTATAGAATGTATCTATCCATCTGCAGATGTCTTTCTGAAAACCAAAGTCTTCTAGTATTTTGTGTGCCGTTTTATGCATGTTAATTGTATTATATGAAGGAGAGGTGTTTATCGAAAATGCACTCGTCTCTTTTTACTTGTTTTTTTTTCTGTCTTGTATTGAATACACGTTTGATTTGCACTCTGGTGTTGCCTTTCATGCTTTTGTTTCCTTCTCTTTCAGCTGCATTTGAACACACACACACACACACACACACACGAAACGCAGGCAGGCACACACACACACACACACACACACACACACACCCACACACACACACACACACACGCGCGCGCGCGCGCGCCCTCCCCCCCCCCCCCCCCCCCCCCCCCCCCCCCCCCCCCCCCCACACACACACACACACACACACACAGACGAGCCCTCACACACACTTTAAAGGGTTCGTATCTGTAGACTTAATAGATTTAGATGGGAAGAAAGAATGTGGCTTACCCCAAAAAGTCTATAAATAGTCGCTGATGTCACCTGACATGTCACGTGAGAAGGAGCAAAGGCGCAAAAAGAAACAACTAGGCGCTTTCTGTGAAGTTGGAGTGTTTTGAAAAGTCGAATAATCCGTATTCACCCGACACTGCTCAACACACCTAAGCACCGAATTTGGCACAAAGGCTTTCCTACACATCGGTAAGATTGTTTTTGACGTTGTTCTTCGTAAAAAAAAAAAAATGTTGAGGGAAGATACATTGACGCCAAGATGAAATTGAGCACAACTGCAGGAATGTGCAGATCTGGTCAATGATCTTTGTGCTCATGTTGCGTTTTGTTCGTGTGTGTATGACTGAAGTGCGTGCGTGTCCGTTCCTTTGGCTGTGAGCTTTTGAACTGCATCTTGTAATGCCTTCTGTTGTCAGCTAAACGCCCCACTTTTTACACTGCTTTTTTTCTTTTCCCCCTATCTCCCCCTTCTCTTTCTGTATCACACACACACACACACGACACGCACGCACGCACGCACGCATACACACACACACACACACACACACACACACACACACACACTCACACAAACACGCGGCGCGCGCACGCGCACACTCACTCTCACTCTCTCTCTTTGCGTTGTATGTGTGTGTGTGTGTGGGGGGGGGGGGGTGGGGAGGGAGAGAGAGGGAGAGAGAGAGAGAGAGATAGAGAATTCAGTGAGTGGGTGTGTTGACCTATGTGAAATGTACATTCTCCAAATTCACCTTGGCGAATTCGTCGGGACTAAACACCAAGATAAGAACTTCCTTCACCTGTGTGAACTGAAAACGAAACTAGAACCGATTTCGTTTTCATCGGTATATCCGTGGTTTTCCCGCCGTCATGATTGGGACCTTCCGCGATTGACTGACTGTGTCCGCTAACTTGCATTTTGAAGGTGAATGATTCGCGCACGCGCGGACACGCACCGCACCCACCACACACACACACACACACCTTCCCCCCCAAACACACAAACACACACACAACACACACACACGCACAGTGAGAGGCTTGGATCATATATTGTATTGGACAAGGCTAATACGGTCGCTTATTTTTGGCTGTAGCTTTTGAACTGCATCTTGTAATGCCTTCTGTTGTCAGCTAAACGCCCCACTTTACACTGCTTTTTTTCTTTTCCCCCTCTCTATCCCCTTCTCTTTCTGTATCACACACACACACACACACCACTCACCACACCCACGCACGCAAAACACGCACACACACACACACCAACACACACACCCACACGTCCACAAACACGCGCGCGCGCACGCGCACCTCACCTCTCACACTCTCTCTCTTTGCGTTGGTATGTGGTGTGTGTGTGGTGGGGGGGGGGGGGAGGGGGAGAGAGAGGGAGAGAAGAGAGAGAGAGAGATTCAGTGAGTAGTGTTTTGTTGACCTATGTGAATGTTACATTCTCCAAATTCACCTTCGCAATTCGTGCCCGGACTAAAACACCAAGAAAGAACGTTCCTTCACCGTGTGAAACTGAAAACGAAACTAGAACAACCGATTTCGTTCAAAATCGGTAATGCATGGCCGGGTTTTTTCCCGGGATGGATGTGGTGAGTGATACGGTGACCATAGGAGTACCGCGATGACTTGACAGAATGTCGCTCAACTTGCATTTTGAAGGTGAATGGATTCGCTGCACGCGCGGACACGGTGCCGAGAACCGCCCCCCCCCCAAGGGACACACACGACCAAAAGGGGAAAAAAAAAAAAGAAAAAGCACCCTTCCCCCCCAAACCCCACCCACACACACAGCACACACACACACACGCACATTTAAGGCGCATGAACTTTTTGTCAGTTATCATTTGTCACTGCGGGACAAGGCTAATACGAAGTCTTACTCTATGCTTTCCATATGGCTTCGTAGTGCTGCCTTGAATTTATGCCAATATATTGGTTGACTAATGCTTCGAACTGGGTCCCCCCCCCCCCCCCAATCCCCCCCCCCCCCCCCCCCCCCCTCCGCCTCCCTGGATTATTGGGAGGACTGAACAGCTAATCTAGAACCTTTGTTTTTCTCCCCCGGAACTTCAACAGGTGCCCAAGTTTTCCCATTCAAACAGCATTTAAGGTTCATTCCAAAAAAAATTATTTAGTTTAGGTTTACTTATCTATCTATTCGTTACCTAGCTTCTTTCTGTACTTTTCTAGCAAACAGTTGTCTACCACAACGGCAAACATGTGTCTGGATCACAATGACATTCACCGTAGGCCTACAAAGGATCGAAGGATTTTTGCTTAAGCGGATTTTTGAATCAGCAGATGTTCGCAGACAGTTACATGCGGCACGCGGACCAAGACACGCCGATGGGTGGATCCACTGGAGGAGATGTTCGCTCTGATCCAACAGGAGATGACCCCGCGCGACCGAGCAACAGATCAAAGTGATTTGAAGTGAAGCATAATGATGATTTGATGATGACGATGATTTATGATGAATGATGATGATATGATGATGTACGACGACGACAACTATAGATGATTATTGACGATGACGATGATGATGACGACATGATGATGATGATTACTATGATGATATGATGATGCCAGACGACGACGACGAGGACGAACGATGACGAGATCGATGATGATATGATGATGATAGAGGGCCAGATGATGATGAGACTGATGACGAATGACGAGTAGATACTGATGACGATGAATGATGATGATGAGATGATGACGGACGATGTCTGACGACAATCACATTGAGGAATGAACATCGTGATTATTGGCTGATGTCCAGATGACATATTGAGCGGATGTCGACAGTTGACGAAAAGACAGGGACAGCTGGGACCAGAATGTGAACACCTGACATAGTGATCATGAACATGAACTGTCCTTGTCTATGGTCCATTTTCCGTTAAGTCTGGCGATCTTATTTTGTGGCAATTTGTCACATGGAAAGGAGAAAAGATTGGCTCAGAGATTTAAACACTACAGTCTCGCCTGCCCATGCACCCAATCGTAGAAACTAATCAACAACCCAATATATCAAATCCTTTAAAAATCATTAAACAACAACAACAACAACAACACAACAACAAACACAAACAACAAAAACGCCTACCACTGTGAATGGATGGATCTGTTAATTGGATGTGAGATTGACTTCCTGTTGTGATGCACTGTACGTCTGTCTGATGCGAATAGTA
>JADBJO010000493.1:25000-36400 GCA_016801955.1 Conus betulinus
TAATGGAAATATGTAAAACAACGATGGAATATAGTTGTTGTAGAAGGAACAAAGAAAATAATGAAAACGAACAGAAGTTGGAACAAGAAATAATTGACCTAGAAAAGAAGATCGAAAAGTCGGAAATAGTAATGCAACTCATTCAAGAAAAGAAAGAAGAATTAATAGAATTGAGGAACGCTAAAATAGACGGTATATTATTACGTTCCCGTGCAACTTTTGCTTGTAGTGGTGACAAAATCAGTAATTACTATTGTAATATGGAAAAAAAAAAAAAAAAACACTTTGTCAGCAAACAGATGTTTAAACTCATTTCTAATAAAGGAGACATACTAGCAAAAAATGAAGACATCATAAAAGGAACAAAAGAGTACTACAATCATTTATATACAAAAAGAGAAAAAAAAATTGATTGTTCATTGGACGACTTTGTTCCAAATCTCCCAAAATTGAGTCAAAACCAATCCGATTCCCTTGAAAGACAAATAACTCTATAAGTAGCGTCACATGCTTTAAAAAAACATGGACAATGGAAAAAGTCCTGGCACAGATGGTATGACCGTTGATTTTTATAAGTTCTTTTGGGGGAAAATAGGAGGTTTGTAATCAGATCATTAAATGAAGGTTTTAAAAGAAAGGAGATGTCAATAACACAAATGCAAGGAATAATTACATGTTTACCTAAACGACGATAAACCAAGAGAATTTCTTTAAAACTGGCGTCCAGTCTCATTGCTGAATGTAGCATATAAAATAGGAACAGCTTGCATAGCCAACAGGATAAAAACTGTCTTACCCTCTCTTATACATGAAGATCAGACCGGCTTTGTAAGTGGAAGATACATTGGAGACAACATACGTTTAATTTATGATTAATATACACTACCTGAACGAAAAACATTTACCAGGATTACTGATTTCAATAGATTTTGAAAAAGCATTCGATTCTGTCGACTGGTGTTATATGCAAAATGTTTTACGAACGTTTGGCTTCGGCCAAGATATTTGTAAATGGATTGATGCTTTTTATGCAAATATAACATCTTCAGTAATCGTTAACGGTACAGTTTAAGACAGATGTTTCATCCAGCGTGGTTGTCATCAAGGCGACCCCATATCGCCATATCTTTTCATCCTTTGTGCAGAAGTCCTAGCGTGTAAGGTCAAAGAAAGTAAAGACATTAAGGGGATACAGATTGCAGATTCATTGCTTAAGATTAGTCAACTTGCTGACGACACAACATTTTTCCGAGAGGGGAGATAAAAAAAAAATCATACGAAACTTTATTCAAAACTCTTTCAGAGTTTGAAAAGATATGAGAGCTTAACCTTAACAATAGGAAAACAAAGAATGTCTGGTTGGGAAGTAAAAAGAACAGCAAACATGAATCTGTAAAGCATTTGAACATGGAGTGGAATCCTCCCAACTTTAAAATCTTTAGGGTATGGTTCACAAATGATGTTAGTGACAAGGTAGAAATAAATATAAAAGATAAATTCAACGAAACCAAGAAAACTGTTTAAAATTTGTCCGAAATGATCAAGCACGCCATTAAGAAGAGTAGCCATCTTAAAATCTTTGATTCTGTCCAAGTTAGTATATTTATGGATCCTTCTTCCTAATCCCCAGACAAAGTGATCCAAGAGCTTCAAGCAATGTGCATTGATTTTGTATGGGACAAGAAGAGAGATAAAGTAAAGAGAAGTGTGGCGATACACCCAGTTGACGACGGGGGAATTGATGCCCCGCGTATCAAAGCCTACATATATTCACTCAAATTAAGTTGGATCAGTAAATTGCTTGGAGACACAAAACCGAAATGAACTAATTATTAGAGGAAAATTTCAATGTAACTTATTTAATACACAAATTTGGCCCAAGAATCCTTAAAAAAGGTAAAGTTAATAAATTCTGGAAAGACATTTTTGACGCTTATCATATACTTTATGATCGAACTGAAATAACTACTCCCGAAGAATTTCTTATGGGAACCCATATTTCTGAACGATAGATTTAAAATCAATAACCAAACGATATATTTCCAAGATTGGACGGACAAAAATATTTATTATGTAAAAGATCTACTGAAGGAAAATGGCTCTTTCTTAAATGAATTCAATGCAAAGTTTCAATTTTATGCGCGTCCTTTGGATTTTCTAGGATCTATGGACAGCATCAAAACTTACACGAGGAAAAACAAAGTTAAGGTCACCTGTAATAATTGTTATCAAAGAACGAGAGCTCTATATACAGTTGTCAAATTTTTTTTTTTTTAAATGGTCAAAAGCCTTTTATAAAACAATGCTCGGTGACGCAAAATTGCCAGCAGCATGTGTAAATTGGGAAAGAGTGTTAAATAGACAGTTCATGTGGCCAAAGGTTTTCCACAATACAAAAAACAATTCAGAAATCAGGTTACGGTGGTTCCAGATCAAAACTGATAACAGGATTATTGTAACAAATTCCAATCTTAAAGAGATGCGTGTAACGGACAATAACTTGTGCAATTTTTGCAGCAGAGGAAAAGACACGGTGTTTCACTATTTATGGGAACGTGTGCATGTTCAATCATTCTGGAATGAATTTGAGAATTGCTTAAAAAGTAAATGTACACATTGTGATAGGTTATCGTTGAATTCTTGTCTAATCCTTTTAGTTGCGACGAAAACACAAAGTTAGACGAAGAGGTTAGTTTTATCCTTTTACATGTAAAATATTTTGTTTACAATTGTCGTATAAACAAAATAAAACCAACATTGCTAGCGTTTTTGAGAAAATTTAGAAATATTCAGAAAATTGACAGATATGTTCACAGTCTTGAAATGCGCCAAGATAAATTCAGGGTCAAGTGGCTTGCATACAGTTTCACTATCTGTCCACCATCAGCGGAAACTCTTGTTCTGCACTGCACATGATGGCAAACGGGTAGTCATCTCCGTTGCAGTCGGCTAGGGCAGTATTCTGATTATTTACTTAACAGTATCTGTTGTACCATTACTGGCACGATGTCATGGTCGGAATCGATGGAGGTGGCGGTGTTAGTACAGCTGTCGTTGAAGTCCCATCATTCACATCTTTCTGCCCACGTAAATCCTACGTGCTATTTATTTGTTTGAAGGCCTCTGGCCATTGTGGTGACCAAAATCGTAATTCAACCTTATGTGCACAACCCAAATTAATAAAATTTTCACCTGATCTCTTGATATCAATTAAAATAGTAGAGATTAGGAAATTTGTGTGACTGTCAAATAACATAACTAATGCATTAACAATAAGTCACAATCTATTAATGTTATATCAATAGAATGCTATCTAGTCACAGATAAATGAGATAGAAGATGTGTGTGTGTGTGTGTGTGTGTGTGTGTGTGTGTGTGTGTGTGTGTGCTGTGAAGGGGAGGGGTGAGCGAGAGGGGTGAGGGTGAGACAATATGGAGATGAGCGGGGTGGGTGGGGGTGGATAGGGGAGGGTGATGAGGGGTAGGGGGTTCATAGAGAAAAATGTCCTGAGTTGGGTTGCTCACTGTTGTTTTTGACTGACGGTTTGTTCGTTTGTCTGTTTACCTTACTTTGTTATTTTGCTTTCTTACATTAATGGCGCTGTATTCATTCTAATAGCGCTGTTTATGTACAACATACAGTGAATACTATGTTGTTTGTCGCTCTTTTATATCATTTCTCATAATTATTGATCGTGACTTGTACTGCGTGTGGTGTAATGATTTTGGACATGTTGCGGTGATTGTAAAACGCTTTGTTTGAAAGAAAAAAATCTTGTCAGCAAGGGAAAAAACGAAAACAAAAGAAAAAAAGTAAAGAAAAGAAAGACAAAAAGGTAAAGATGGGGGTGGTGGAGGGGAAAATAAAGCACTGTGAATTTCAAACTCTCTGTTTCTGTCTGTCTGTCTGTCTGTCTGTCTGTCTCTCTCTCTCTCTCTCTCTCTCTCTCTTTCACTCTCTCAGAATGAAGACGACTGATTAAATGATGGTAGGATATCCGAGGTATAATCTACAACTTTGTATCCCCTTTGTTCTAAGCTGGTCTGTGCTGTTTTGCCTCTTTTGCAATGCACATTTTGTATGCTTGTTTCTTTTTCTTTTCTTCTTGTGAATGTCGTGGGCCGAATTACTGTTCAGCTATATGTGAAGGCCTAGATACTAGACGAATGAACCATTTATGCCCTCTCTCTCTCTCTCTCTCTCTCTCTCTCTCTCTCTCACGCATACACACACACACACACACACACACACACACACACGCGCGCGCGCGCGCGCTCGCTCGCACGCAAACGCACGCACGTACACAAACACACACTCACACACGCGTACACGCACACGTAACATACAACACTCTAGTAAACACACACACACACACACACACACACACACACACACACACACACACACACGCACACCACAAACATACATGTTATACAGACGCACAAGCACGCGCACGTGCCTTTGAGCGCGCGCCCGTGCACACACACACACACACACACACACACACACACACACACACACACACACAAATGCACACACACACACACACACACACACACACACACACACACACACACACACTGACTGAAACCAATTTATTGTCATACCCTCACATACACTCAAACTTGCACACACACACACACACACACACACACACACACACACACACACACACACACACACACACACACACACACACACACACACACACACACTCATACTCGAGCACTCGTACACACATGCATTCACTCTCATAAACACACGCATGCACGCACACATACGCGCGCACGCACATACACATCCACGCCCATTCAGGATACGCTTCGGTGCTCGCCGATCCGTCGTCGGTGCAACAGCAGGGGCCCAGAAATCCACCAGTCGGACATCGACACAAGTTTGGAGCAAGCTATAGACAAAAAGTATTTCGGAAGGATGTGTTCCATCAAACGGATGATGTAAGTGTGCTGCTGTGTGAATCAGACGACGACCTTCAAGAATATTCCTGCGATCCGTGTTCGGAAGACGATCGCTTTTTCTGGTTTAAACACACCAAGAAAAGACACATGTCATAAGAGGAATGTCTTAAATTGTCCTGCATTTGGAAAGGAAGACGCATCGGCAACACGAAGCATGCAGAGACCCATGTGCATGTGCTGCACGCTGTCCACGGACTGATCCAGTTTTACCTGGGGTGACCGTCGTCTACAGAACTGAGTGAACACCAGTGACCAGTTTTTTCTCGTTCATGATTTCACGTAAAGTGAAAAAAAAAAAACAGGATATTGCTGTGGTTTCCATGTTAATAAAATCGAAATTGAGTCGCGTTTTGTTATTGTACATCCCGCCGATTTTGCTAAAGGGCTTTTAGCCTAACAGCATTAAACTTCGTTCATTCGTTCGTTTGTCCAAACATCAAAGCAATAAGCCTATAGAGGAGATAATTCTACATACATACACTAACACTAACACACACACACACACACACACACACACACACACACACACACACACACACACACACACACTGAGAGCCCATATATACCGGAATTCAGAAACACCAATTCTGTGTGACTACATATCCAATACATGGTATCCAGGGTACATGGTAGTCAAGGGTCATTAAAGTATGGAACTGGCTGACATATTACTCGTAAGAGTCGAACAGCTTATGGGTGTATATGGATTGGGGGAGGGGGGGGGGGGGGAAGGGGGGGGGGGGGGGGGGGGGGGGGGGGGGGGGGGGGGATGAAAAGCCTTGCTCTACGTGCAAATTAGACGCCGAACCATACTGATATGGAATATGCCTTGAATAAGATTTTAACGTTTCAAAAATTCGCGAATTAAAAAAAAAACAAACAAAAAAAAACAAAACCTGTTAGGGGGGAGGGAGGCATCGAGGAGAGGGTGGGGCGGTGGAAGAATTAAAAATATCTTCCAAGTGGATGAGATTTAATAAGAGTAACAGCCAACATTGCCAGGCTCCAGCCGTTCTCATAACTGGGATAAAAAAAACACTTGACAAAGTCAACGGAAGCTTGAAGGACTTCATCTTATCATGAAGAGGCTGAAAGTGATTTTTTGTACTAGTACAGTCAAATAAAAAATGAGGGATATCGAGAGTCTGACCACATGCACAAGCAGGTGCCGGTTTTTAAATACCTACCTAACCAACCATTAACCCGCAGCCTATGTACAAGGTTACGATTTGGGATTGGCCCTGGAGGATTACAGCATTTTTGTTTGTTGGTTTCGTCATATCCCATCTGTGCTTCCGAGCTGAATCTTCCAGATATTGTATCTGTCTTATGTTCCAGATTGAACTTGTCAGAATGTGGATAGCTTCAGATGAAGAAAGAAGGATATCACAATTCAAAACATCAGATTTTTTTCTTGCAGCTTCCTTAGCATAAAAGTCAGCTAAATCATTGCCACGTAAACTAGAGTGCCCTGGAACCCATAACAGAGTTACATCGATACCCCGGGTTATTAACTGATGAATGAGAAATAAGATCTCACACACCAAGTCTGAACGACTAGATTTTGATTGACAATGTAAAGCCGTAAAGCGCTGATTTTGAGTCCGATAGTATAAGTATTTGTCTATGTATACGGGCATGTCAAGTATAAAATCTAGTGCTTTCAAAATAGCAAATAACTCTGCTGTAAATATAGAACATCCTTTCGTAATATGGAATTTCTTTCTGATGCTAAGCGCTGGTATTACAAAGGAAGCCCCAACATCGGAAGAATCTAAAACAGAACCATCCGTGAAAATGTGTAGATGGGAATCGTATTTCCTGTCTATCAAGTCTTTGGCATAGGATGATAGTAACAGAGGATTATTTTTTTTTATTTAAATCTCCGTAAGAGTAGATTATTTCAGCCTGCTCTGACAACCACGAAGGGTATGAACAACATGGAACTGGGCAATACCATCAAGAGACAGTTGCAGTTGCAGTTCTGAAACAATGGGGAAACATAATCACCTAGGGACATGTATACCGATTTTGTTACGGATCTCTCTTGAAATATACGTGCTGCCATCCAGTTCAGTCATTACTGAATTTGGGATGGTTCTAGCCCTCACTGTAAAATTACAGGCGCAACTTAGCCTGTGTTCATTTAAGGGTAACACACACCAGCCTCCTTGTACGTCAAATCAATTGAAGCCCATCGGGGAAGTCCTAATGCAATTTTAAAGGCTAACGAGTCAATACTGGTAAGCTTGTGTAAATCTGTCTTTCCAGCTGTAAAAAAAACTTCTTGGCCATATGACAGAATTGAACGAACTAACCCTGAGGCGACATAGACGAGATTAGATCCCCAGTTAATCAGAGGTATGGCAGAAAGAACACGTAATAAACCAATTTTTTTCCTAGCCTTTTCTACAAGGAAATTTATATGTTTACTCCAAAAAAGTTTATAGTGGAAGATTACTCCGAGAAACTTAACTTGTTTGCTTGGGTATATCAAATTATTATCAACCCTTATAGAGATAGCTTCTCTGCCTTCAAACGCAATTGTTTTCTTTGTAAAGACAACAAAGACAGTTTTTTTGTGAGAGCATAAACCAAACCCATTTGATTTCATGTAATGAAAAATATTGTCAACTATTTCCTGATACTGTTCAATGATTTTTTTTTCTTTTGGTTTGTTGTTTGGAAAAATTGCAGTTTACATTTTTCTCCACAGAGCAATATCATCTGCATATAGAGCTAATGTGGCACCTTTTGTATTAACCTGTTTAATATCGTAAAGCATTAGCGAGAAAAGTGTTGGAGCGATTACACTTCCTTGGGGAACACCCATGTTAATAGTCTTAGAAGTTGATAAAGCTGTAGATTGACTTGGATAGTTCTGTCCGATAAGAAAGCTTTTAGAAATTGGAAAAAACGACCTCGTATTCCTACTTCATGTGCTTGAACAACAATTTAGAATGCCATACTGAATCGTAGGCTCTATGAACATCATCAAAGAACGTTGCAAGGGTCGAATAACGCTTGGCAGAGCTTTTTTTCACATTTGAGGATAAGTGGACAATGTGGTCTGTGACTCCTCCTCTACCTTTCCTAAAACCAGCCTGGAATAAAGGCAAGACTCCATTTTTTTCAAGGAAATGTTCTATTCTGATTTTTTCATGATTCTTTCAAAAGTTTTCCAATGTTAAAGAAAATGTGAGGTGTAAAAAAATAGGTCGAAAACTAGAGGAAGAGTTTTAGGTTTTCCTTGTTTAAGGATTGGGATGACAGTAGCTTTTTTCCAATCTGTAGGGAGCATTCCAGTATTCCAGCAAATCTGAAAGAACTCCAACAACTTTGATAACAGACTCTCAGGAAAATGCTTAATCATGTTATAGGAAATAGGATCCGAAAGTGGATATCTTACCCGGTTTTACACGTTTAAGTGCGAAACAGAGTTCATGCATTGTTAAGTTTGTTTATATATAAAGTGTTACTTTCTATATTAGTCTGCTCAATGTTTTGGAATTTATCCTCAAACTCCTTTCTACGAATTTGTTCAGATTGAGATAAACACTCAGTCTGACTCATTGAAGCAAAAGTTTCTGCTAATAATTTTTTTTTTCTTTGTTAGTTCTATAAATTTTATCATTAACATGCAGAGCAGGCTGAGGGAGATGAAATGTACCCTTGATTTTTTTAATTTCTTTCCATAATTTAGAAACGTCATGTGGATGTTTAGAGCAAGTCATGATCAAATTACCATAATACTGTTTTTTTTTGCAAGAGCTACTGTTCTGTTACTATAGTTATTTAGCAATTTTGTATTTACAGTGGAGTTCGTTTACTACTTGGGGTGGCTGTGAATGACGACTATTCATCCAGTTTTGAAATGCCTCTGTTTTCATTTTTACGGCCAACTCACATGAGGAGTTCCACCAAGGGTTTGAGGCTCTCTTTGGATGGTCTTTAAACTTAATCTTTGGAATGGCACGATCTGCTGCTCTCAGAATAAGATTTCGTAAATCTACATAATTGTTTTCAAGATCTTCTACTGATTCTATGTTATTATTGATTAAAATTGAGCTTAAGAGAACCAGTAATTAGAGTCTGGGCAAAAAGGTCCCAGTTGGCTTTATCTTCGTTGTATTTTGTATGTCCGAGGGTATGCTCAGTTCTCTCTGGACACACTAAGATCTGAACTTCAACAGGAAGATGGTCACTACCCCCAGTGGTGACTGAATGACATTCCACGTGCAAAGTGGAAAAATACCCGGAGTTACTAAGGACAAATCAATTGATGAATTTTTCTGATCAGAACGATCAGCAATTCTGGTGATAGACCCGTCATTCAGTATCGTTAGATTAGCATTTACTATAGTGTTGGCGAGATATTCATTATTGTTTGTGATATTTTTAGAGTTTTCGGACCATAGAGCATGATGGGAATTGAAATCACCCAGAATAATCCACTCTTTGTTTGAATCTAAATCAAACAACCAGTCGGCTTCCTTCTTGGACACACCATCTGGGTAATAACAGTTCACAACTTGTAAACTTTGGCCCTTGATATTCACTGCTATACAGCAGGAATATAAGCGTTTGTCAGTCGCGTTACAGGGTGTTTTTAACAGGTTGGTACAAAATGTTGCACGACACATATATGGCAGTTTTTTGTTTTAGTTTTTTCTTCACTGCATTAGTCACTGGAGGAAAATAGTATCCCGGGAGTTTTTGGTAAATCATTTTTATGACAATTCAGAGACTGCAGTGCAAGGACATCAAAACTATGGTCTTCCAAAAACTGAATAAGGTAGTCAATGTTACATTTGCTTCTGCAGTTCCATTGTAAAACTTAAGACGATCTATGACTGGACTGTCCATGCTGTCTTTTGAACTGGTTGTCCGCATTACAAGGGAAGGAAGAATAATAACAAACAGAAACAGGCGGATTTTTGCAAAAAAGAACACAAAGAAAGAGCTTTCATTTTTTAAAAGTTCATAACACATTGGCATGACACTTTGAAATAATTCTTTTGAATTCCAAAACAGAAGATGTAAGCAGGTCCGTCACGTTTTTCATAATACTGATGAATTTAACTGAAAGGGTTTCCATGAACACAACAATACTATTGAGATCAAAATTAGAAGGAGATGGACAGCCGGGCGATGGAACTTTTGGAGACTCTGTTGGCTTTTTTTTTTCTTAGGAGTACTAAGATGGGGTGACAATTCTGGCCTATTTTCGTTTTCTGCCTTGACTTTATCTTTTCCCAAGTCGGGAGAACAATTTTTTGCGACAGTTACTGGGGAGCAAGCCGCCTTTTTCGTGACCGGCGACTTACTTTTGTTCCCAGCAACAACTGAGGAATATGACATAGGAACAGCATGGTTACATGGACTGGAATCATGGTTTTGAAGACTGCTGACCACACTGTTCAGGATTTGTTTGTCCTTCTAGCTGAGCTCGTGCAAGAGAAATAGCTTCTAAGAAAGACATATAATTAGATGATTTTAAAGAGCCCGCCAAGACTCTAAGTTTATATTCAGGACACCCAAGGTAGGAAGCAGAGTGATTTCCTGAACAATTCACACAGCGTCTGGCGTTGGAACATTTGTTATTGTCATGGCCAGACTGACCACATCTACCACACGTCTGTTTGGAGCGACATGCGGATTTTGTATGTCCCAGTCTGTTGCAGCGAGTGCAACGAAAGACTTGCGGAACAAATGGTTTAATGTCAAAAGACTGAAACCCAAGAAAATTTTTTTTTTTTGGAAGACTTGGGACAGTGAAGGTAATTTTCACTGCCCTCGAGTCGCTGCCATCTTTATTTTTCAATCTTTTGGCCGCTTTTGCTCCTGGTATTTCTCTTCTAATTTCATCAAGAGAAATATCTACAGGAATGGGTTTAATCACCCCTTCGGTATACACCTCAGGGATGGAGCAGCAGTTGATAGTGATGCCAGCGAGATTTTTTGTATTTAAGAGCGCTTTTTTTTGCTGATCGGCAGAAGTACAGCCAATCAACCATTTACCGGACGACAATTTTTTCTGTTCAATAATGGGTCCGATGGTATTGGTCCAAAGCTTTCTGCTGAGAACCCCAATACCAGCCAAAGTTGCAGAACCCTTTTTGGTATCTTCCAAAATGACCGGAAAATTGAAAGACGATATTTTTTTGGATTCTGAAAGTTTCTGGTGTGTCGTAGACGTGTCTCTCTCTGACACATGGCGAGGTAAGTGATGTTTTTTAGTGATGAGGATGACGGACACAAGGGGGTGGAGACCTCGACAGCCTCAACTGTCTGGTCAACATTGGCTGTTTCATTCTTTTTTGAGTCGTTTAATAAAGACGCAAGACGATTAACCAGATGCTTTTTCTTCCCATTTTTAGGAAGATCATTTTTCTGATAAAGTTTTTTTTTTAAATGAGAGAC
>JADBJO010000493.1:42702-55202 GCA_016801955.1 Conus betulinus
CTATGACTATGTTAGCCTGTTGAATGAATGCATTATGACCGCAGCCCACACAGCGACCTCGCCTACGTATACGTGACTTTGTTACGAAACTATGAATCAGTATCAAGTCACTCATGAATTCAAGAGCTTTACTTTTCTCCAGATGCGTAGATCTGGACTGCATAGCAGAAGTTGAGGTCTTCTTACAATCTTAAAAATTCGGTCTTTTGGATCAACAGCATGCACCCAACACTGATCAGCTCTTTCCAGACTTATTTATTGAATTGAGAGCTTGCTGGAAACGTTTTATAATTTAGTCTTTTTTTCAGTCTTCACAGTTGATAATGTATGTCACAAAGTTTGAGCTAAACTTCTGTCACTTTTCCCACCACCCCTTCCTCCATGAGTCCATCTCACTGTGTCTGTACAGTTAGTACTGGATCCTACAGTGTATTTATCCAGATCCAGGAAAGGATGTTTTGTGCCAATTTGGGTGTATGCACAGAGGCTAGCCTGATGTATTCAGGGCTCCTAGAAGGCCTGATAGTAAAAAAAAAAAAGCTTATTAGTTGTTCAAGCTTATCCGTTACCCTTGGAAATAAACATGATAAATCAGTCAGTCCATTAATAATGAGAATTCATAATGCTGAAGTGAAGTGAATAAGCAGATCATCCAATATCATAGAGGGGATGAAGCTTAATGGAAGAAATGCGTTCACATCATTTGAATAATTACGAAACCAGGTCAGATATTTGTTTATCATCCAGATGTATGCATGCAGATCATCCCACTGTAGATTTACTGTGTAGTAGAAGGAAGAAAGAAAAGCATTTGTTCAGTTAATCAGAAGTCATGTTCCAAACAAACAAACAAAAAGTCTTTAATGCTTGTTGTAAATTTCAGTTCTTGGAGGTAACACTTTTCATTGTGATTTTAGATTCTTTTACACTGAACTAAAACTACAACTTCAGAAGCAACAAAAAATACCATTGTTTGCAAATCACAAATTTCTAATAACAATGTGTTGTAATCAACTTGTTATGTAGCATTTTTCTGTACTATAAAACTTGTAAGAAACCAGGGTTTTAGTCATAGTGCCTCTTCTTATTTTTCATTTTGTTTACATAAAAATCTGCCATGTTTAAAAGGTCTAAGTAAATGATGATTTACAGGTATATCAGCTTTTGATGGTCTTTGTTCTTAAGTTGAAACTCCATGTCTGGAGAGCTTTGTCACCCATCTAGTAATCATATAAAAAAAATGATCAGTGTCACTTTTGTTTAAACAGCAGATTTTATCTTTTGCATTGCCATAAGGCCTCAGGTTCTGTCTCTCTTTTTTGTGTTTGTTTCTTTTTCTTCTTTTTTTTTCTCAGCTAGAACTTAAAGGTTAGTCATTGACGTGCCATTTGTTGGTATGACCATCTTTAACCACACCATTAAGGTAGAGCTACATTCTGTCTTCAGGGATAGCGTGTGCCTGAATTTAGTAATGGTGCAGTAGGATGAGTCCTCCTTTTGATAGATGTCTAATTTCGACGTATCATAAGCTCAGTGAGTCTTGAAATTGTGTAAGGATAGTTTTTAAGTGAACAACCACCACCATAGGTATAGCAGTAATGGTAATGAAATAATTATTATGATGATAATAATTCCCTATCAGCTTATTTTGAGCATGCATTCAGCATTAGAAAATCATAAGATGCACATGACATAGCTACACATATACATACCCCAAAATACATTTTATGCATGCAAATATATACCCCCCCACAGCCACCACCATCCCACCCCGAACCCCCACCCCTCTCACAGACACTTACACATAGTTGCACAAATATAATTGTATACACATACAATTGACATATTAATACACCCACACAGCTGCACACACATAGATACACACACACTGATACAGGTGCAGACACAGGTATGCATGTTCACAAATGCGAGCGTGTGCGTATACACACACACACACACACACACACACACACACACACACACACACACACACTGTGACACAAACACACACATCACACACACACACACACACACACACACACACACACACACACACACACACACACACACACACACACTCACTCACGCATGCTCACATGCACTTGCACTTGCATGGGCACTCACACATTGGTGATTTTTATGACCATGTATCTCTTGTACAAGCTCTTATGATGCAGTTCTTAGTGTTAATGGGTATGTGTTGGGGTTTTGTGGCTTCAACTTCAAGTCCCTTCAGTATGATATGTGGTGTGTGTGTATGTGTGTGTATATGTGTGTGTGTGCATGTGTGCGTGTGTGTGTGTGTGTGTGTGTGTGCACGCACGTGTGCACACATGCGTGCGTACATGTGTGCACACGTGTGTGCATTTATGTGTGTTCTTTCCCCACTGGCTCTTTGTACTGTTCATTGAGAATGTAGTATTGGGTCAAACAGGAAGGCTGGAACAGCACGTAGAGTTGAGTTTCTACCACTTTTTAAATGCATGTGTCTGAAGCTGACCAGTTTTCCTGTCCAGCACTGCATGTGTGTCTGCCAGATACCAGAACAAGATTATCATTTCAATGTCATGTTTTCACTGAGCAAAATGAAATTTGGGTATTGAGATAATCAGAAGTGTCTATATTGGTATAGGTATGTGGTCCCTCTCCACCCCCTTTTTTTTTCCTTTCTTTTTGTACTGCTAGTTCTTACAGAACAGGGAGTACTTTACAATGGGAATGAAGAAATGCGGTGTGTGTGTGTGTGTGTGTGTGTGTGTATGTGTGTGTCTGTGTGTGTGTGTCTGTCCGTGGTCAAAATGTGTTTCCACTCGCTCCAGACAAAACTCTGGGCCGATCTTTCTGCAAACTTGTAGGTTTGTTCATTTTGGGTCAGGGATGATGCCCGATGTCTTGTTTAACCAGAATAGCCGTTACTAACGGCTATGAATGATAATTTTAAAAAATCAAGTCTAATATGGGAAATAACCACTGCACCAGGTCAAGTTTTTTCTTCCTTTAACTTGAAATTGTCTCCCTTCTTGCAATAATGGGTTATAATTTTATATGTAACCAAACTTTGTAAGCTCCTCGGTAGCATAGTGGTTAGTATCCCCACCTATCCCACGGGGGACCAGAGTTCAATTCCCCACTGGGGCAAGTAACATCTTTTTTTTCTTTTCTCGTACATACAAAATTTTTACCACCAAAACTGGGAGTACATTTATATGCTTTGCATCTTTTTTCTTCTATTTTTTCCCCTTTCCTTCCTCCATGCTTTAATAATGCTGTTAGCCTTTCACTCATTGATCATTCATATTCCTTTTCACCTACTATTACTATTATTAACATTACTATATATTTATCATTATTGCTATCATAATTGTTATCACTATCATCACCAACTTCTGCCTGTTCGAACAATACTGCTGACATTTACTCATTGACCATCATTATTCCTTTCCACCAACTATTATTATTATTTTTTCTAATATTACTTTTATCATTATAACTATAATTTTGATTTGCATCATATCATTATTATCATTGCTATCACCATCATCACCATCGTCATAAAAAAAGTATATTATTCTTACTACCTTAATGTGTATTACTATTAACATCACCATTATCATCACCATTATCACTCTTATGATTACTGTATTATAATATTAGTAGTAATTCTAATCAGGTAACTGTTATATGATTATAAATGTTGTTACAACTTCATAACTGTTAGCATTTACTAGTATTAATCATATTATCATTATGCATTAGCATATTTCTTGTATCCCAGCCTCCCATTTCTCCAGCCTCCTGTATCATTACTATCATTATTTTATGGTTATAATCATGTTTATTATTATAACAATTAAGATACTTATTAGATTCTGTCTTTCCCATAATCTGTATCCTCCTTCTCTTTGTTCTTCCTGTCCTCCCCCTCCCACTTCTCCTTCTTCCTCTTCCTCCCTTCCCTCATTAGTAGTAGTAGTAGTAGTAGTAGTAGTAGTAGTAGTAGTAGTACTTATACTACTGCTACTACTACTACTACTGCTTGTACTATTGTTGTCATTATTATGATTACAATTATTGATATTATTTTCATTATCATTACTATTATTGTTACTATTACTATTATCATTTCTATCATTATTATTATTACTATTACCATTGTTAGTGTTATTATTATCATTATTATTATTACCATCATCGTCATCATCATCATTGGATTATCATTGCCACAAATCTGTTACCACTACAACATATGATTAATATAATCCCCACCCTCTCCCTGCTCCAGTAGTACTGTTAAATTTTACTGATTGACCATTTCTATTCCTTTCCACTGACTATTATTACTGCTATCATTATTATCATCATATGATTATTATCAGTATTATCATCATCATAAAAAAACACTAAAAAAAAAACTATTATGAATACTATTATTGTTATTATTATTAATTCTAAGTTTGTATTATTATCATCATTATAACTGTTGTTACAACTTAATAACTATTACAACTGATTTATTTACTATTATTATTAAAATCATCATTATGCCTTAATATATTTCTTGCATTCCAGCCTTCCATTTTTGCAGCCTCTTATAGTGTTACTATCTATTGATAATTATATACTTACATTTTATCTTTCCCATAATGTGCATTCTCTTTTTCTTCTTTTTTTCATCTTATCCTCCCCCTTCTCCTGCTCCTTCTTCATGTTCTTGCCTTCTTTCATTACTATTATTATTATTATTGTTCCTCCTTCTCTCATTATTATGAGTATACTATTATTATTATTATCATTATTATCATCATCATTACTGTAATTGAGATTGTTTTTATAGCCAGTACTGATATTATTACTATTATCATTATTACCATTATTATTATTACTCCTATTATCATTATCATTATTAGCATTACTGTAATTGATATTGTTTTATAAAACAGTACTATTATTATTGTTTCTATGTATTACTATTACCATTACTATTATTATTGTTGCTATGATGATGATGATGATGATCATTGCTGTTACTATTACCATTATTAGTACCATTATGATCACTATTATTATCACAATCATTATTAGTAATATAATAATATTACCATTGTCATCACCATCATCATCATCACTAATACTGTTGCCATGACAACCATGCTGTTCAACAATCTTCTGACCCATCTCCATTCTGCCCTCTGTCTGTACAGATGCTATTGATACTACAGTACAACTACTTTTGTCATATTATTACTAAAAGTGGTAGTATCCTCTCTTTATCAGACTCTATAAAAACCTTGTTCAGAGATGTTCCACCTGACGTGATCTTTGAATTTCTGAAAGAGATCACTTTTAAAGTGAAAAGATTTTTAACAAAATTTCAGATGTGTTTTAAGAAGACGTATTTTAAAGGGTTGTGTGAATGAATGAGAGTTGACTTCAACGTGGTGACAGCCCTGATATGGCCCTTTGTGGTTGGCTGGGCTGTAAGCAACATTACCTTACCTTACTACCATTGTTATTATTATCATCATTATTACTTTTACTCATATTGTCTCCTTCCCAGCAGCTTCATTTTCATTAAATGTCCATTTTGCATCCAGTAGGAGGATATGGTTGATTTCATTTTTCTGAAAGTTGCTTATTTGGCCTGAAGAAGACCAAAGAGGTCAAAACGTGTCACGTTTTGTCTTGTAATTTGTTTATGTCTTTCGTTTGGCAGAAAAGTTGTTTTTTTTTTTTTTTTTTAATTTTTGCCTACAGTCACCTCACTTCGGGGCTATCTATCTGCTCTATCTATCTATCTATCTATCTGTCTGTCTGTCTGTCTGTGTCTTTCTTTCTTTCTTTCTTTCTGTCTGTCTATCTATCTATATCTATCTATCTATCTAGATCTATCTATCTATCTATTACTTATTAAAAAGACAGATTGGCCATGTAAAGACATACCTTGCTAAATACGTGGTGACGGCCCTGGTGTGGCCCTTTGCGGTCGGCTGGGCTGTGGGCAACGTTTTCTTATCTTATTTCAACGGTTGGTTTTTAATCCTAGGATAGGTTCTTTTAATCTGTTTTTAATGGGTTGGGAGAGGTTTTGCTTTTAATCTTTTTTTAACATATATACGTGGTAGTTTGGAACTTGGTGACAGTCCTGAGATAACCTCTGCTGTTGACGGGACTATAATTTTAATCTAATCTTAATCTTAAAACCCTGCTAAATATAGCACAATAAGCTCATAACATTTTTGGGTGAATCAAGCCAGCGAAGCCATTCAAAAGCTGGAAATTAAAGAGCACTTGTTTTTGCAATAACAATTACCGTTACACCAATACATCATCAGTTTGCTTTTGTTATTCAAATCAAACAAAAGTAGATAACATCAGTGAAAGAAAGGATCTAATGAAATGAATGCATTTTTTTCACAAAATCAGAAACATTAGGAATATGTATGTATGAAACTAAGTACATTCCGACTGGTCACTCATGGAAAGGCAACCTTTCTTTGAACTGTGATCCCCTGTGAATTATTGATAAGTGTAGGAGCAGTGTATTTTTGTACAGGATACTGTTCTTTTAGATTTGTCATGTCTGTCTGACTTGCATTGTTATATCATGAATAAAGGAAAAGCCTCATTAATTTGCATTTGAACTTGCAATAAATTATTTGCACTCTCAAAGTTGAAGAAAAATCATGCACTTACACACATGCATAAACATATTAAGGCATACAGGCACACAAACACAAACAAAGAAACACACACACACACACACACACACACACACAAAGCACCTGTAGACACCACACACACACACACACACACACACACACACACAGGCATGAACGCATTATGTGTGAGCACACACACATAACACTCGTAGACATGTGTATGCAGTCACATATGTAATCTTACAGTCATAAATATAACCACATTACACAGGCATGCTACATGTGCATGGATGCCTGCACAGACACGCATGCACGCACACACGCATGCACGCGCTCACACACACTCACACACACACACACACACACACACACACACACACACACACACACATTGATTGATTAAAAAAGAGATTGTTTGCTACTATGATCAGTGCTAACGCTATTACACACGGACTATAAGCAACATTATCATTTCACACAGACAAATACAAATGATACCACACATTTTTTCAAATTCACACACACACGCACGCACACACGCACGCATGCACACACATTCACGGGTTACAGTTTTTGAGAGAATGAAACAGGACATGGAACAGAATTGGAAAGAAAGAAAGAAACAAAGACATGGAACAGAGAGAGAGAGAGAGAGGCAGGCAGGCAGGCAGGCATGAGGAGAGATGGGGGAAAAGGGAGGGAGTGACCAGGTAGATTGGGTGGGGGCAGAGAGAGAGAGAGAGAGAGAGGAGGGGGCAGTAGGGTGGGGAAGGGGCAGAGGCATAAAGAGAAAGAGAGAGGCAGGAAACCAATTGCAGATAAGACTGAAGTGGCCAAGATATGAAAGAAACCTTCTGGGGGAAGATTGCACCCAGTGATTATATTTGAAGGGGTAGAGCAAAAACGGTGGTAGGAAAATAGGAGGGGGGGGGGGGGGGGGGGGGGGGAGAAAAAAGAATGAAAGAAAAAAAAAAATGCTGCTTTGGTGCTTGCTTTCCCCATACCAGGGCTGTTTGGGTTTAGAGAGAGTGGATGTGTGGTGACGGCGAGGTGGATAGATGGGGCTGAGGAAGTGAGTAGCAGAATGATGGTGAAAAATATCCAGTTGCACACGAAGGGCTAGCGATTTGGGAAGGTTTAAGGCAGATTCCTTGCGTCTGTTAAAGGGGTGGAAGGATATATTTTAGTCAGGGTCAGAGTGCTTTCATCAGCACAAAGATGTAGTACGTCAGATAAGGGTGGGAAGGTCAGGTAGTGTGTTGGGATCAGTTAAAGGAGGGATTTGATTGAGGGTAGAGCTTTGCTGTTGACCAGTGGATGGGGTGTAGGTTTTAGGGTAGAGTGCTTGTATCAGTTGAAGGAGGTGGAGGAGTGGGCAGGTCAAAGCAGAGTCCTTGCATCAGTTAGGAGACTGGTAAGGAGAGTAGTTTTAGGGAGGAGTGCTTGCATCATTGAAGGGAGGATAGATTTGGGGCAGAATGCTTGCATCAGTTAGGACAGTGATAAGGTGGGTAAGTTTAGGAATTAGAGTGGAATGCGTGCCTCAGGCAAAGGAGGTGGAAGGGTGGGTCAGTTTAGTGCAGAGTGTTTACATCAGTCTGGACAGTGGTAAGGTGGGTAGGTTTAATGCAGAATACTTGTATCAGGGAAACTGGGTGGAAGGGTGGGTAGATTCAGGGCAGAGTGTTTTCATCAGTTAGGACAGTGGTGAGCTGGGAAGGTTTGGGGCATAGTGCTTGTGGTAATCAAGGGGAAGGATGGGTAGGTTTAGGGCAGATTGCTTGCATCACTTAGGATAGTGGTAAGGTGAGTTGGTTAAGAATAGAGAGCTTGCGTTGTTCATAGGTAGTGATAAGGTGGGTATGTTAAGAATAGAATGTGTGCATCAGTTAAGGGGGTTGCAGGGTAGATAGTTGTAGGGTAGAGTGCTTTCATCACTTACAAGGATGGTAGGGTGGGTAAGTTAAGGGTAAAGTGCTTGAATCGGTGAAAGGGATGTTAAGGTGGGTAGTTTTTGAATAAACCGTGTGAGTCAGGTAGTGGAAGGGTTGGGTGGATCTTTTTAAGTTAGAGTGCTTCTGTTCAGAGAATGTTAGTGTAGATAGGTTTAGAGTCAATGTTTGAGTTGATGTTTGCATGAGATGGAGTGTTCATACATTAGTTTAGAAGATGGATGAATGGGTAGATTAAAATTAGACAGTGTTTGCATTATCTAAAAGTGTGAAAGGTTGGACAGGTTTATGACAGAGTGTGTGCATTAGTACACTAAAACTGGCAAGATGGAGTGGTCTAAGGGAGAACATTCTAGTCAGCTACCTGCATGTTTCCTGAATGATATGGGTTCACCCTTATCCTTCAGGAAACATGCGGTGTGTAGTCTACTGTAGGTCAGTATTGGGAAACATGCTGCCACGTAAACCTTCCTGTCATTCAGGAAACACATACATGTACATGTAGAGCATGAGTGTCTGTTCGTTAGAGTAGCACAAGTTGTTAAAACTGTGGTTACAGTGCTTGCATCAGTTCTAATGAAGGAGGGATGGATGTGTGTAGAAAACAGCATCATTTAAGAAACCAAGATATGATAGTGTTTCAGTGGAAGATAGGACAGAGGGGGTAGGTTTGGGATCAAATGTTAGGATCAGTTGATTATAATGGGATCGTTTGCAGGAAGATGTATTAACGCTTTGATTATGTCCAACATCATGCATATTTATGTTAGGTTTATCATACAAAGTGTGTGTGTGTGTGTGTGTGTGTGTGTGTGTGTGTGTTTGTGTGTGTATCACTCATAAAGAGGGGTGAAAAAATACACCAAAAATAGACAAAAGCAACTTTTCCCGATTGTGCCCCTCTCCACCCCTGCTTCCAACCCTTTTTTTTTTCATCATCACAGAACTTGTCTTGTCATAAATCTCAGCATACTTTCATCATTTGAAACATGTTGGAAATAAGCTAAACTTTCTGTATAGTGTGTTTTATTGACGGAGGAGCTGGGGGGGGGGGGGGGGGGGGGGGGGGGGGGGGGGGGGGGGGGGGGGGGTAAACTATGAATTCAAATAAAGAACAGACAATCTGACAGACAGACTGGCTGGCTGCCTGGCGGACTGGCTGAGTTTGGTTTCTTTGTATTGATAAAAAATCCTGTCTGAACACAAATTTCAAAAGTCAGTTGACCCAGTTATGGGGTTTTACCAAGTGTGTGTGTGTGTGTGTACGGGGATGGGGGAGTGCTCACAGGCGTACGTGCCCCCGTATGTGTGTGTGTGTGCATGTGTGTGTGCGCTCATGTGTGTGTGTGTGTGTGTGTGTGTGTGTGTTAGATGGGGATTAGGGATAGAAGAGAGAGAGAGAGAGAGAGCCAGAGCTCTGGTTCAAATGATACATGTGCATGCATGCATGCATTTTTGTAAGTGATTGGATGCTATGATTTATGTTTGATTAGGAACATACACTTGATTGTATTTTTGATATTGTATATGTTTATAATGTATGATTTGTATTTATTGACGTGACCAGAAAAAAACACACACCAGGAAATAGCCACAGTGGTTCATCTGAGTGGTAAATAGTATGACCTGATTTCACTTTTAGCCAAACCCAAGAGACCAATACGAAATTCATGGAAAGCATACCGTTACTAGCCGTTAAGTTTCTTTAGGATTGATGACATTTTGAGGTCCTGTCACTGTTGCTTTACATCAGCCATAATTCAGTTTCTGTCTCTTTTTTGTCTCCCTCCCCAAATCCCTCCGGGCCCTCCTGTTTTTTGTCTGCTTCTCTTCCTCCTTAATGCAGGAAGCTTGACATAATTTTCTGGAAGGTGGCATTGTGGAAAACAAGCCTGTGTAGAAAAACAAGAAGGTTCCCCATCTGTGCTTCGAATCTTGTACTGGTCAGAGTTTTCCATTTTCCATGCACCAGACCTTGAGTGGTGGAGTGGATGGTAGTATCTTTAGCATTAGATATTGAACAGACGTTCCATGTACAGCAGACTTAAATTAAGAGTTCCCAACTCTGGGGCCGGAATGGGGGCTGGAAGAGCTCAGTTGGTAGAGCGCCGGACTCGTGATCCTGAGGTTACGAGTTCAGATTTTGGTACAGGGGGATTTTCCCTCGGAGTTAACATTTGTTCTGACTCCATTCCCCATACAGTCCTTTAAATGAGACTATAAACTGAGGTTCCGTGTGTGCACGCACGCACAATGTCTTGCACACACGTAAAATCCCATCACTAACTTTCGGAAGAAAAGGCCAGTTTGGCCGTTGGTATGGATGACATGTTACACATAGCAAGCACCTTCCCTGAAGTTGGAGTATGGCTGCTTAATGGCGGGATAAAAAAACGATCATACACACAAAATATGCCAGAATCTTCAACTCAGTGAAGGTGGACATTCAAAAAAAAGAAGAAGAACCCTGAGCAGCAAGATGGCTGCCCACGGCATAAATCTTTAGAGAATACCAGACATTAAAGAAAGTGTAGAGTACAGACATGTAACACAGTCTAAGACCAGAGTAGAAATCCATACCATCATCCTCTTCATCCTCATCCTCATCAATCAGCATAAAAAAGTCTCAAATTCTGTGGCCTTTCATGCCCTGCTGTCATGGTGACCTCGGTTTCGATTGCCTCTCCACTTCTTGGTTTGATTCTGTTGTGGTAGCTGGTTTCGGGTAGCTCATGGGGACTGTTGTTGGGTGGATGTGGTTATGCCCTGTGGAGGGAGAGCATACTCACATTTGCTTTACGACTAAGCAATTATTGTCACAGGGGGCTTAGTAGGTGTTGTCCTGCATATGTTGGATCAGACCAGGTACCACAGAATGCCTCTGAAGTGACTCGGCAGCAGTGCAGTGTCTCCTCTGGTGGGTTGCCACTTGACGACTTGACATTGACTGCTCCCAGTGGATTGCTGGTGCCGGGACTGTGGCTGTGGCTGTAGATGGGGGATCGGAATGAGCGGCTAGATGCAATGCCACTTGGGTGGCACAAATGATGGGACAGTAAAGAAGTAAGTCTGTAGAGAATGAAAAGAAGAGCGATGCAGCTTCAATAAAGAAATAGTGGGTTCAGTAAGCAATGCGTTTTATATTGAATCTTTGGTTGAATCTTACTGTAGAGCTAATGCCACCATTGCAAAATGTAGACCTAAACCAAAGCCTGTAAGATACTCTAGGTAAGATTAACAAACAACCAAAAGTTACTTACATGGTTCTTAGGAGCCGTACGCATTGATTCCTTGTAAGTCATGTTCGTGTATTCAACGGGAGTCTCTTCTGTGCCAATAGAACTGACAATGATTAATTTCTACTTGTGCAATTATCAGTGAAAGTTATACTGAATTTTGTTTTTCTTCTCCTTCGAAACAGTATTATACTCCACTTCCATTTTCATCCAGATTGTTTTTCACATCTTTCTTTTCTTCCAGTTTTCTTTCTTTCTTTCTTTCTGTCTTTCTTTCTGTCTGTCTGTCTTTCTTTCTGTCTTCCTTTCTTTCTTTCTTCTCTTTACTTGAAACAGAATACCTTCAAAACTGTGTCAACAGGGTACATTTTCTGCAGAAATGTTTATCTGCAAATGTTGTTTCCAGTAAGTTGAAGGACCAGATATGGATCGTATTCATGACGAACGTCTCCTGCAGCTGTTCTCTTTGGGAGAATAGAACATCTACCGTAGACTACGCAATTCAAAGTTTGTGATTGTGTTCTGTTTCAGTCATAAAAATCTGGTACACATTATGCGAAATATGGTGTGAATTTCTTTGACTGTGAATATCCGAGTTAAGAGAAAAAAGCTGTTTTCATATAATGCTGAGAGAGGCAGGAAACGTAGAGAAG
>JADBJO010000493.1:65202-67702 GCA_016801955.1 Conus betulinus
CATTACTTTCAAACCCCACCCCACCCACCCCACCCAAGACATTACTTTCAACCCCACCCCACCCCAAGACATTACTTTCAACCCCACCCCCCCCCACCCCAAGACATTACTTTCAACCCCACCCCACCCACCCAAGACATTACTTTCAACCCCACCCACCTCCTAAGACATTACTTTCAACCCCACCCCCACCCCCACCCCAAGACATTACTTTCAACCCCACCCCACCCCAAGACATTACTTTCAACCCCACCCCACCCCCCAGACATTACTTTCAACCCACCCCACCCAAGACATTACTTGCAACCCCCCCCACCCCAAGACATTACTTTCAACCCCACCCCCCACCCCCAAGACATTACTTTCAACCCCACCCCACCCACCCCAGACATTACTTTCAACCCACCCCACCCCAAGACATTACTTGCAACCCCACCCCACCCCAAGACATTACTTTCACCCCACCCCACCCCAAGACATTACTTTTCAACCCCACCCCACCCCAAGACATTACTTTCAACCCCACCCCACCCCAGGACATTACTTTCACCCACACTCCACCCAAAGACATTACTTTCAAACCCCACCCCCACCCCCTCCCCCCCAAGACATTACTTTCAACCCACCCCACCCCAAACCCATTACTTTCAACCCACCCCACCCCACCCCAAGACATTGCTTTCAACCCCACCCCAACCCACCCCACCCCAACACATTACTTTCAACCCCCACCCCCCATCCCCACCCCACCCCAAAACATTACTTTCACCCCACCCCCCCCACCCCAAGACATTACTTTCAACCCCACCCCCCCCTTACCCCCACCCACCCCAAGACATTACTTTCAACCCCCCCCCACCCCACCCCACCCCCCCCCACCCCAAGACATTACTTTCAACCCCACCCCACCCCAAGACATTACTTTCAACCCACCACCCCACCCCCCCACCCCACCCCAAGACATTACTTTCAACCCACCCCCACCCGCCCACCCCCCACCCCAAGACATTACTTTCAACCCCACCCCCCCCACCCCAAGACATTACTTTCAATCCCACCCCACCCCACCCCAGACATTACTTTCAACCCCCCACCCCCACCCCACATCCCCCCCCCCCCCCCCCCCCAAGACATTACTTTCACCCCACCCCCACCCCACCCCCCCAAGACATTACATTACTTTCAACCCCACCCCACCCCTCCCCAAGACATTACTTTCAACCCCACCCCTCCCCAAAGACATTACTTTCAACCCCACCCCACCCCAAGACATTACTTTCAGCCCCACCCCCCCCCCACCCCAAGACATTACTTTCAACCCCACCCCTACCCCAAGACATTACTTTCAACCCACCCCACCCCAAGACATTACTTTCAAACCCCACCCTACCCCAAGACATTACTTTCAACCCCACCCCACCCCACCCCCAAGACATTACTTTCAACCCCACCCCACCCCAAGACATTACTTTCAACCCCACCCCACCCCACCCCACCCCAAGACATTACTTTCAACCCCACCCACCCCCACCCCCACCCCAAGACATTACTTCAACCCCAGCCCCACCCCAGACATTACTTTCAACCCCACCCCACCCCCAAGACATTACTTTCAACCCCCCCACCCCACCCCACCCCAGACATTACTTTCAACCCCACCCACCCCCCACCCCACCCCAAGACATTACTTTCAACCCCCACCCACCCCAAGACATTACTTTCAACCCCCACCCCACCCCACCCCACCCCAGACATTACTTTCAACCCCACCCCCACCCCCCCACCCCAAGACATTACTTTCAACCCCACCCCACCCCAAGACATTACTTTCAACCCCACCCCACCCCAAGACATTACTTTCAACCCCACCCACCCCACCCCCAAGACATTACTTTCAACCCCACCCCACCCCAAGACATTACTTTCAACCCCACCCCACCCCACCCCACCCCAAGACATTACTTTCAACCCCACCCCACCCCACCACCCCAAGACATTACTTTCAACCCCACCCCACCCCAAGACATTACTTTCAACCCCCACCCCACCCCAAGACATTACTTTCAACCCCACCCCACCCCACCCCACCCCAAGACATTACTTTCAACCCCACCCCACCCTACCCCCACCCCAAGACATTACTTTCAACCCCACCCCACCCACCCCAAGACATTACTTTCAACCCCACTCGACCCCACCCCACCCCAAGACATTACTTTCAACCCCACCCCACCCCACCCCAAGACATTACTTTCAACCCACCCCAAGACATTACTTTCAACCCCACCCCACCCCACCCCCAAGACATTACTTTCAACCCACCCCACACCCGCAAGATATTACTTTCAACCCCGTCTTACCCCTTACCCATTTTTTTCTCTCCCCCTGTCTTTCATTCCCTCCTCACCTCCGTTCACCTCTCCCGACTCTCTCTCTCTCTCTCTCTCTCTCTCTCTCTCTCTCTCTCTCTCTCTCTCTCTCTGTCTGTCTGTCTCTCTCT
>JADBJO010000493.1:77702-82702 GCA_016801955.1 Conus betulinus
TTAAAATCGAAATTAATATATCATCTATCATTTTTTAATTAATTATTTTCTGCTGCTTTAACGGTAAAACATGTTTTGTTCTGACATTTATCAAGAGCAGGAAAAAGGATTAATGATGACAATTAGAAATACTGTAAAAGAAATCATGTTACCGAAGTTATGTCGTATTGTTTATGAAGGCGAAATATTGTAACTTTATGTCTATGAATGATAAGTTGTAGTGTACTATAATAGTGAGTACACTCTATTATGCTGCACTGTGCTCTCTCTCTCTCTCTCTCTCTCTCCTCTCCTCCCCTTCAGTTGGCAGGAAATGACGTCTCCTTTTTTTCTTTTTTTCTTTTTCCTTTTTTTTTAACCCTACTGCATTACTCCAGCGCGTGAGGTTATAAGGAAATGTAACGAATTTTTATGTGTTTCGTTAATCTTTGATTTGACACACACTAGGAATGAATGTGTACTACTTGTTTGCAGAAAAGGAAGAGAGAGAAATGTTATTGTTCTGTTACCCCCTCCCCCTTGTCAAAAGAACTCTTTGGTAATGACGATAGAATATCAAAGTGTCAAAGTGTCTCTCTCTCTCTCTCTCTCTCTCTCTCTCTCTTTACTTTTGCGCAGGTTGATATCGGAGTAGTGCAAACCGGTTTGGGATGGGGGTGGGGTAAAGGGGCACACGAGGAGCAGGGAAGGATAGAGGTGGGGGTGATAGGAAGGAGTTAAAGGACTTGAATGGACTAGGTATTTTTACGTACATATCATCAGTTAAATATATCGTCACTGACAGCATCTTGTAGCGGCAAAGCCATCGACATTCTGCAGTGACTTGCAGGTAACTTTGTTCGTATGAAAACGTCCCCATCATAGTGCACGCAGTCTGTATTTCATCCCAGAGAAGAAAGCACTCACAGTGTGTGCAAAGGCACGCACCACATGATTTCCAGCTGAATAGGAACACACCAGTTTTTAAGGCTGCAATTCAAGAAACATCTCAGCCGGCTGATCCGGTCTAAGCGGGAAAAAAAGGCGCGCTAAACCTGCATGTTATTTACAGAGAAATTGAGTCTGGACTATAATAGGCATGGTGGTATTGCGGACAAGACCGACCGGTGGACATCCAATTTATTCTGGGGAAATAGTGTCTGGAAACTCGTCGTGGATCGCTTATATTGGATGAAATCACTATTTGCACGCGGTTCAGTTCCCGTTTCATTTTTCTCGTAGGCTTATCATGCCCTGCGCCTCAACAACTTACTTTTTTTTTTATCAACGTTTCCATTGAATGTCTCCAGTTCTGTGGTTGTATTAGAAAGTTTCGAACCACACCAGCAAAACTGCTGGAACGTGATGCAGTGGCAGTCTATTCACCATGTTTTTTCTGACTGTCAAAGGTGTGGACAAGCAAGCAATGTAATGGTTAAGTCTCTGGAAATCGTGGGAAGTAGCTAGCCGCACTTTGGTGCAGTGACAGACGTCATAAATATATGAGTAGAAAGGGGAAGGCAGGCATGGGACACACGCTGAAGATCGACTATCGGTCAATGTCACAAAGTTGGAGTACCCCCGCCGACCTGTCTCAGGTCGTGCTTCTGAAAACAAACATGATAGTACGTTCTGTGAAGGGGAGGAATCTGATGTTTACGGCACATCTGGGAGAATAACAGATTCATCTTGCCGTTCAACCCCACGCCCAGAGTGAAGTTCCAAGAACAGTCCATTTCTGCACTCAGGGCGTTGTCCTACTAGTCCTCTACGTATCAAACAGAACGTCTTGCCTGCACGAGCTCTGAATAATGTTGGCAGAAAAGCCAAAAACAGGTGAAGCTTTTGTTTTCAGTCCCAGCGTTTCGTGAACTCCCATTTTCTTATCAAGATGAGTATTTCACATGATTCAAAAGTGTTTTGTCACAAATTGCAAATACAGTTGTACTGTCCAAAAAAAATAGTCGCTACAGCAACAACAATCGACCAGCAATTGGAAGTCTGACTTTTAGAATCCTCTAAGTTCAATATAGGTTTAGAACAGCCACATGAACAATATATCTTGCCTTTGCATGGATGAATGAAGTAAATGTTGAAGTTGTTGCTCACAGCGATAATCAAATCTAATTTAGGGCATCGGCCAATAGCGTATACCAGCCTTGTTCCGTGTCCGAAGATGTCGTGCATTTATCTAATTGTTCTATACCCATCATGTGTGTGTGTGTGTGTGTGTGTGTGTGTGTGTGTGCGTGTGTGTGCGGCGGACATGCGCGAGTTTGCCCGTGTGTTGTGGGGGGGGGGGGGGGGGGGGGGTAGGGGGGCTTGCGGATGTATGCATGCATGCATGCATGCATGTGTGTGTGTGTGTGTGTGTGTGTGTGTGTGTGTGTGTGAGTGTGTGTGTGAGTGTGTGAGAGAGAGAGAGAGAGAGAGAGAGAGAGAGAGAGAGAGCGTGCGCGAGGATGCTATAAACTTTGTAACGGCAAGAGACACGTCGACCTTCTGTTTTTGTTTTACCTTTTAAAAAAGATTTACCGAACAACTTTCAACGCACAAGTCCATATTCCGCACGGAAGGATACTGGAGTCCAGTAAAGAAGAAAATCACAGCTAAAATAAATGTCCGTATCACCCTATATATTTGAAAAATCGACATTATCAATGAAAGACAGTCTGAGAGCTTAAAATCTGTATAGAAGAAATCTCTCATCTCTCTCTCTAAAATCTCTAGAAGTCTCTCTCTCTCTCTCTCTCTCTCTCTCTCTCTCTCTCTCTCTCTCTCTCTCTCTCTCTCTCTCTGATACTGTGACCCTTTGGCCATTTACCTACATAAAGCGTTTCAAAGGGCAAAGTTATTCATGAAATGTAATCGTTTGTGTACATTTTACATCATTGCTTAGTCATATGTCTACCCTTTTCTAAGGGGCCAAAGTCTGTATGAATAAAATGTGAGTCGGAGAATCTCTCTCTCTCTCTCTCTCTCTCTCTCTCTCTCTCTCTCTCTGCATACGCGCGCGCGCGCGTCTGTGTGTGTGTGTGTGTGAGTGTGTGTGTGTGTGTGTGTGTGTGTGTGTGTGTGTGTGTGTGTGTGTGTGTGTGTGTGTGTGTGGTGTGCGTGAGTCAGTGAGTGAGCTAGTGTGTGTGCGTGTGTGTGTGTGTGTGTGTGTGTGTGTGTGTGTGTGTGTGTGTGTGTGTGTGTGTGTGGAGTGTGAGAGTACGTGAGTGTGTGTGTGTGTGTGTGTGTGTGTGTGTGTGTGTGTGTGTGTGTGTGTGTGTGTGTGTGTGTGTGTGTGTGTGTGCGTGCGCGCAGGCGCGCGTGCGCATGTATGTTTATGTCTGTGACAGCTTTAGAAGACAAAGAGAGAGAGAGAGAGAGAGGGTGGAGGGAGAGGAAGTCCTCACTAACACCAAATCTGCCGTTGATTTCAACCTTTAGATAAAGCCAGTCTCTTCCATAGCTACTGACCTCATGGTCAGCCCCAGATGGAGCAGCCACATCCTCTCCCTCGAGAAGAAACAACAACAACAACAACAACAACAACAACGACAAAACAGAATAAACGTCATGAAGTTCCAAGTCAATGTTCCGGAAGAAAACAGGTCACGCCCGTCCTCCACTTTTTGATCATTTGCCGACTGCAGTGTTAGAAGGGTGCTTGCTTTTAATAGAACACTTATGAGTGTTCCGGAGGAGGAAAAAAAAAAAACTATAATGAACAACTAACACGGTCTCTCCTTCTGTTGAGCCTTAATATGACAACAAATGTTGGGACGGTGTTGCTGTTAGAAAGCTGAACAGATTAAAATGCCAGCGTGTCACTGTATTGGGTTTTTTTTTTTTTTTCATGAGAGGAAGATGAAACTGTTTAGATTCAGATCGTACAATATCAAGTACTGAATATCAAAATGATATTTATCAAATGGAACGTCGTGAAAACAGAAGAGGGAGTACAACGAGAGGAAAGACACAGTGATAAGTCAGAGAGGAGAAGGGGGGGGGGGGGGGAGGAGGGAGGGAGAGGGAAGGGAATGAGAAAGAATTGGAAGGAGATTGAAGATGAGGACGCAAAGAGAGAGAGAGAGAGAGAGAGAGAGAGACAGACAGATGATAAAATAATGAAAACGAAGAAATACAAAGAGTGAAAATCAGCGGAAAAGGGCGAGGGAGGTGGTGGGGGTGAAATCTAAGATGGATGAGGAGGGGAGAGGAAATAGGAGGACGGAGGTGGTATGATGGAAGCGTGGGGGTGGAGGGAGAAGGAGTACAAAAAAGAATCCAAGCCTTTTATAGTTATCATATCATATCAAGAAGAGAGAGAGAGAGAGAGAGAGAGAGAGAGAGAGAGAGAGAGCTAAGTTAGAGAGCTAAGTTATTGCAAATATCATATGCACAATAATACATTATCTACAAGGGCATACACACGCATAAACAGACATGTACATTGGCATAAAATATATACAAGGATACATCATGTAAAAACACTGAAGAGTTATTTCAAGGGAATTTGAGAAAATATTGATGGCTACCATCCATGAGATGCTTTTTCAGATTTTTCTTAAACTGATTTTTGTTCTTTATGTTTTTCAAAGTGATTGGTAGCTTGTTCCATACATTTCCACCAGAGTACAAAAGACTAGATTTATAAAGATTATTTCTTGGTCTAGGAAAGGATAATAAATGACTATGTCTATAAGTGTTAGTTGTAAATGAATCTCTTATCTTTTTAGGTGCATATCCGTTTGTAACATTATGCATGCATACTGCCTTATTGAACAAAAGTCTGTTGTAGAAAGTTAACATATTAAGTTGTTTATAGTCTTCTGTAGTTAGGGTGCTTGATTTTAGTAACACTAATTTTAATGCTCTTTTATACATTCGATGAATAATTTTCAAGTTGGTTTCACTGCAGTTATCCCATAGGGTTGATGCATAATCAATGATTGATAGAACATGAGCACAGAAAAAGAGCTTTCGAGAATGGGTGTCCAGGAAGTTCTTAATCTTGGCTAATTGAAGTTTTT
>JADBJO010000493.1:87702-92702 GCA_016801955.1 Conus betulinus
ATTTGATCCAGCTCCGCAGTGAAAAAAAACTCCTTTTCTTAATACAGCGAAGAATGCTGCACAGATTCTAAAACATCAGGATACCACAGTTTTTAAAAATCTTTTCCGCCTTCTTTAATGACACAAAAGGACCTGAATGACTTTTTTTTTTTTTTTTTTACATTGCACACGAATGGAAGCAAAGAGCGCAGATGCGTTTGTGAGAGGAAAGAACAGCAAGGTAGGGTGCTCAAGACGAAGAGGGACACGATCACAACCTGTACTTTAACAAAACTAAGGGCGGGGTGTTCAGATTCATCGAGTATAAGGACTGCGTCGACACTTTCACGAGGAGTTTTCAAGACAGGTGTTCAGCTTTAGACAGCATAATTACTAAACAGGAACTTTTCACACAAAAGCTAAGGAGAGGCGTTTTGAAAACCAGGAACGTTATCAACACACTGCCGCCGTTATGAAACAATTAAGTTAAGAGTAGAAAATCAAAAAAATTAAAAAAAAAAAAAAAAAAAAGTATAATCAAAACAACGACGCTTTTACAAAGCACAGTCAAGGTCAGATGTTAATATTCAAGGGACATAATCATAACGTCGGAAATATGAATAAAAGCTGAGGACAGCTGCTCTCATTCAAAATGAACATTGAATACAATGACGCTTTCCAACAACAGGTAAGGTGTTCAAATTCAAGGGGCACAATCTTTTAAAAACGACCAAAAACAGGCGTTCAGATTCACGTGTGAAATAATGCATCTCCGCTTTCCTTTAAACAGCCATGGAAAGGGTTTAGATTGAAGGAGAACAATCAGTATGTCAGCACAGCCGTACATCTTATGCAAGGTATCAGATTCAAGTAGCATAATCAATACAACAGCCCTTTCGCACAATATGCAAGACAAATCGTTCACATTCAAGAAGCATAATCAGGACATAGGCACCTCCGCACAAGATCTCAAAACAGCAGCACAGATTTTGGGAAAACAGAATCGAAATACTGTTTTTCATTTCATTCATTCCTTTATTCATTTATTCACTTATTTGAACAAAACGCAGTCGGGTTCAAAGATGATAATTTATGCATCGTAAATTTGGCACAGAAGTGTGGAAAGACATTCAGATTTAAGAAGCATAACAAACATTTAAGGAGAGCCGTAAATTCAGGGTGAGGGAGAGTGGATAATCTGTGTGAGTAAATATTTCAATGAAATGATAAGATTGACAGATGAGTCACATTTTAAAGTAAATCAATCGACTGAAGATCATCCCAGAATTATTAGACATCATTTCATAGTAAACATTAAACACTGCGGCTATTAATGTTTTGCATTTTTTTTATGGGTGCCGTAAGCAATGGAGAGGGCAGCACAGAAAAACAGAAACAGACACAAACACAGACACAGAGACAGACAAAAAGACACAGAGACAGGAGATAGGGGAAAAAGAAGCGCTTGCAGATAGATAAATAGATGATTAGATACATACGTACGTACATACATACATACATACATATGGTTTAATGATTTTTATACAGTAACACCATCTTATTCTTGAAATACCCTAGATGATTTGACTGACACAGAAAAAAAATCTTTTACCACATAGATGGTACCGTCTGCATGACTTGACATGTGCCATATATTCTGCAATGGTGTCACCAGGCAGAGATGCCGACCACCATGAAAGTCTTCAGCGCCAGGAGTATGACGCCCTGGTTAAACAAACACCCTCTACTTCCAGGTAACGTTTTGGGTTCAGAGGTAAGGGCGGATCAGCTCCTGCGAAAAAAACCCCCGTTTATTAAAGAAATGGTACGAGAGAAGGTTTTTTTTTTCTTCATTATGGTGTCTCTTCACCCTCTATCCTGATGAAACGGTGCGGTCATGTCCAGTAGAGTATGCCAGGATACCCGACAGTAGAGGTGAACATCTTCCTGAGAGTGACTCCTACCCTAGAAAAGCAAGTAAACTGCGTTCACCTTTTTGTTTTTTTTACCTCAGTCTCTCATCACATCACTAGAGACGATCACAGTTTGCCCTGAATCAACTCCTACCTGGAACGGATAGATACGAGCCATCCCAAATGGATCAGGTAGACTGGCAGACAGTGTGGCAAGCAGGTAAAAGCACTGCAGCCAGCCTCCACTGTTCAGACCCCTGAGCCGAATGTAAACCCCTGGTTCAAGCTTCAAGAGCCCGATGCCAGGATCATCTCAATGACAGATTGTAAGTGTGTGTACTGTAGGTAGTATCCGCAGCAAGGGTCCTCCAATAACCACAGACACTGCAATACATCCAGCGCACGAGACTTGTGCTTTACAGATTCCCCCTACACGCAGTGACGGTTAAGGAAACGATGGAGCGAACAGAACCGAAGCGGACGCAGAGCGTGACCTGTGGGAGAACACAGTCGTCTTGACTTACATGAAGACTGTCATTAAAGTCGCTGGCAAAAATATCACCACCAGATTCAGGGCATCATGAACTGCACTGGCCGATTATTACACTCCAACTGTGTACAGACTACAATCGGCTTTGATGCCTCATCAGTGTTCCTGCCTTCAGCCGTCTTCCCCGTGGTCCCCATGAGACGTGCAGGAAACAAGTCTCCATATTCCCCACTGCTGCCGGAAGCTACGACCGGAGAGAGGAAGCCAGGCCACAAACAATCATCCTTAGGGAAAAGATGTTCGTAGAGATCGCCAGTCTCCAAGTTTACTGGGCTACTGAGAAGAAGAAGAAGAAGAAGAAGAAGAAGAAGAGTGAGTGACAAACATAACACGACAGCTAACAACACCATCAACAAGGATTTACGAAATCTTCAATTAGAGCAGGAGCATCTCTTATTTTTTTTTTCTTCTTTACGAAATTATTATCAACACGCACTCACGTCGCTATCTAGAAGCATGTTTACATTCGTCAGCATGAGTACAACGCATAGCGCATGACTGTCACGAACGTCTGGTATGAGGAGTCCATCAAGCTGTAAACGAGACAGGGGGATTTAGGACTGCAATTCATGTTTCGGATGTAATACTTGTCTGTCTTTTCTTTACGGATCACACACACACACACACACACACACACACACACACACACACACACACACACACACACACACACACACACACACACACACACACAGACAGACAGACGGACAGACAGACAGAGAGAATGACGATGCCAACGACAACGAATCTTTATTTCACAGCGGTAAAAGTATTGGCTTCCTTAGCCATTATTCATACTTGTCGTTACTATACTACTAAACTAGTAATAAATAATACATGTACAACGAATGCATCTAAACGTAGGAGAAAACACAAAACAAAAACAAACCACAAACAACAAAAACAACCAATAAACTAATACTGACATCAACGGTGAAATAAGCAAAACATGAATGGGGGGAGAGACAGAGACAGTGACAGACACAGAGACGAGAGAGAGAGAGAGAGAGAGAGAGAGAGAGAGAGAGAGAGAGAGAGAGAGAGAGAGAGAGAATGTTCTCTAAAACAAACAACGCTAACACTAGATTGCTGAAATTGTAGTATTTCTCGCTTTTCAAATTCAAGCTTAAAGCCGTAAAGAAACGACTTGAATCCGATCACATTCAATGTAAGACGTTATGCAGCATTTATCGTCAAAGACATTCCCATCGTAACGGTCAAAATAAAAAAAGTCATCGACGTCGTCTTCGTCATCATCATCATCTTCATCATCGTCACCATCATCACTTAGAAATGAGACTTGTTTCCTCTATTCCTACAGTTTTCCCATTTTCTGTATCAAGTCGTTGAAGACCAAAGTTTTGATTACCTTCCATTGTTTTCTTGCAGTAACTGGCTGTTTAGTTAATGTCCATACCCCGTAAGAAATTTATTAACGTTGGTGGAAAAGATGCCTTATTTTTTTCCCTCTCAGTCGGGTGTAGAAACGTCTGGTGGTATGTTGTGAATGCTATTGGGGTGCCCTTTGTTCAAATGCTCTTAAAATCCAAACAACAGGTACCAGTTGAAAGCCACAACTGATACACGTCAACTAACACGGTTCGAACCTATACCTGTACAAGAACGTATTTGGGGCCACTACTAACATACTGCCGTCTACATGCTGGGGAGAATCAGGTACTGGATTAAACATTCATATAGGAATTTTCTGAAACCGAAAGCTGGCAACCTGTCACAATGTTTCGAATTCTCCGGCAGGCGACGCCTCTCGCAGCAGAATCGACCGACACGTGTTCTGGCCTCCAATAAAATGTCTCTTCCGGATCAGTGAGCCGTGATTGGTCACACCCTGTCAGTTTCAGCTGACTCCTCTTAACCAAAAGGCGAGTGTTCTGTTACGGTTATTTTGTTTATAAGACTTGGTAGTGGAATAAGAAGGAAATATGTGTCTGGCTGTGTGAGGGCGAGGAACTGCCAAGATTCTGAAGTTTGAAAAATACAGGATTATAAGGTGGATGTCAGTGTGTGTGTGTGTGTGTGTGTGTGTGTGTGTGTGTGTGTGTGTGTGTGTGTGTGTGTGTGTGTGTGTGTCTGTCTGTCTGTCTGTCTGTCTGTCTGTTTTAGAAACTCTTGAGAAATCAATTCAAAACGTTCACGCACGCTACAGTCTGAAAAATATAGGCTCATAGGATGTATGTCAGTGTATGTGTGGTGTGTGTGTGTGTGTGTGTGTGTGTGTGTGTGTGTGTGTGTGTGTGTGTGTGTGTGTGTGTGTGTGTGTTAGAAACTCCCGAGAAATCAATTCAAAACGTTCATGCACGCTACAGGAAAAGTGCTATGACTCATGTCACAGGCATTTGGCATTGGAAGAGTCTCGCCAACGCAGAGTAGTCTTCAGGATCAAGAAAATGCTGATGGCAATATTTCCCACGTGCATTAAAGAACAACAACAAAAAAACAAGTGTTAGACTAAGTGGTGGTGATTGTGGTGTGCGGTGGGGTGGGCGTGGGAGGGTGGGGTTTTGGTTTCATCGTAACAAGAAAACGTCGAGGGTTAC
>JADBJO010000493.1:100202-107702 GCA_016801955.1 Conus betulinus
CCAATGTGAACCGAAACTTGGTAGAGAGGTGGAGCGTGGCTCACTCACTCACTCAATACATTTTGGTGCGGATCCAAGGTGCGGGTCCATGGCGCGGATCCGGATCAAGTGGCGGATCCAGAATCTGTTCAGTGAGATGATGGGAAAAAAAGTGCTGATCCGAGTTATAATGAAGCTTGGCGGTGTGATAAAGTGTGGACCAGGAACGAATGGATTCAAACTTGCGGCGGATCTGTGTTGTGGATCCGGTTCGTGCAACAAATGCAAGATCCAACTACCTTGACGGGTTCTGTGCTTCTCCCTATAGTTCATGATGTTCTGGGAGAGATCGAGTTTTCATGTGTTCAGAGAGAGAGGGAGGGAGGGAGAGAGAGAGAGAGATGGAGGGAGGGAGGGAAGGAGAAAGAGAGGGAGAAAGGGAGGTGGGTTGTGGGATGGGGCTAGGAGCGGTGGTGTGGGCTGGTGGAGGAGGATGAAGGATGGAGAGGGAACTTCGTAAGTCGTGGGGTGGGGGAGGGGGGATATTATTTTTGTTTACACTAAGAGAGAGAGAAGAGGGGGGGGGGAGGGAGGGAGGGAGATGGGGAGAGAGGGAGGGTGGCAATGAGTTGTGGGATGGGGTTGGGAGCGGAGTCTAGTTTGTGGGCTGGTGGCGGATAGAGAGGGAGCTTTGTAAGTCAGGGGGCCGGGGGTATTGTTTTTTGTTTACACCGAGAGATAGAGAGGGAGCTTTGTAAGTCAGGGGGCCAGGGGTATTGTTTTTGTTTACACCGAGAGATAGAGAGGGAGTTTTGTAAGTCAGGGGGCCGGGGGGGGTATTGTTTTTGTTTACACCGAGAGATAGAGAGGGAGCTTTGTAAGTCAGGGGGCCGGGGGTATTGTTTTTGTTTACACCGAGAGATAGAGAGGGAGCTTTGTAAGTCAGGGGGCCGGGGGTATTGTTTTTGTTTACACCGAGAGATAGAGAGGGAGCTTTGTAAGTCAGGGGGCCGGGGGTATTGTTTTTGTTTACACCGAGAGATAGAGAGGGAGCTTTGTAAGTCAGGGGGCCGGGGGTATTGTTTTTGTTTACACCGAGAGATAGAGAGGGTTTTTGTAAGTCAGGGGGCCGGGGGTATTGTTTTTGTTTACACCGAGAGATAGAGAGAGGGAGCTTTGTAAGTCAGGGGGCCGGGGGTATTGTTTTTGTTTACACCGAGAGATAGAGAGGGAGCTTTGTAAGTCAGGGGGCCGGGGGTATTGTTTTTGTTTACACCGAGAGATAGAGAGGGAGCTTTGTAAGTCAGGGGGCCGGGGGTATTGTTTTTTGTTTACACCGAGAGATAGAGAGGGAGCTTTGTAAGTCAGGGGGGCCGGGGGTATTGTTTTTGTTTTACACCGAGAGATAGAGAGGGAGTTTTTGTAAGTCAGGGGGCCGGGGGTATTGTTTTTGTTTTACACCGAGAGATAGAGAGGGAGCTTTGTAAGTCAGGGGGCCGGGGGTATTATTTTTGTTTACACCGAGAGATAGAGAGGGAGCTTTGTAAGTCAGGGGGCCGGGGGTATTTTTTTGTTTACACCGAGAGATAGAGAGGGAGCTTTGTAAGTCAGGGGGCCGGGGGTATTATTTTTGTTTACACCGAGAGATAGAGAGGGAGCTTTGTAAGTCAGGGGACCGGGGGTATCATATTTTGTTTACACCGAGAGATAGAGAGGGAGCTTTGTAAGTCAGGGGGCCGGGGGTATTGTTTTTGTTTACACCGAGAGATAGAGAGGGAGCTTTGTAAGTCAGGGGGCCGGGGGTATTATTTTTGTTTACACCGAGAGATAGAGAGGGAGCTTTGTAAGTCAGGGGGCCGGGGGTATTGTTTTTGTTTACACCGAGAGATAGAGAGGGAGTTTTGTAAGTCAGGGGCCGGGGGTATTGTTTTTGTTTACACCGAGAGATAGAGAGGGAGCTTTGTAAGTCAGGGGGCCCGGGGGTATTGTTTTTGTTTACACCGAGAGATAGAGAGGGAGTTTTGTAAGTCAGGGGGCCGGGGGTATTATTTTTGTTTACACCGAGAGATAGAGAGGGAGTTTTGTAAGTCAGGGGGCCGGGGTATTGTTTTTTTGTTTACACCGAGAGATAGAGAGGGAGTTTTGTAAGTCAGGGGGCCGGGGGTATTATATTTGTTTACACCGAGAGATAGAGAGGGAGTTTTGTAAGTCAGGGGGCCGGGGGTATTGTTTTTGTTTACACCGAGAGATAGAGAGGGAGTTTTGTAAGTCAGGGGGCCGGGGGTATTGTTTTGTTTACACCGAGAGATAGAGAGGGAGTTTTGTAAGACAGGGGGCCGGGGGTGTTTATTTTGTTTACACCGAGAGATAGAGAGGGAGTTTTGTAAGTCAGGGGGCCGGGGGTATTGTTTTTGTTTACACCGAGAGATAGAGAGGGAGTTTTTGTAAGTCAGGGGGCCGGGGGTATTGTTTTTGTTTACACCGAGAGATAGAGAGGGAGTTTTGTAAGACAGGGGGCCGGGGGTGTTATATTTGTTTACACCGAGAGATAGAGAGGGAGTTTTGTAAGTCAGGGGGCCGGGGGTATTGTTTTTGTTTACACCGAGAGATAGAGAGGGAGTTTTGTAAGTCAGGGGGCCGGGGGTATTGTTTTTGTTTACACCGAGAGATAGAGAGGGAGTTTTGTAAGTCAGGGGCCGGGGGTATTGTTTTTGTTTACACCGAGAGATAGAGAGGGAGTGTTTTGTAAGTCAGGGGGCCGGGGGTATTGTTTTTGTTTACACCGAGAGATAGAGAGGGAGTTTTGTAAGTCAGGGGGCCGGGGGTATTGTTTTTGTTTACACCGAGAGATAGAGAGGGAGTTTTGTAAGTCAGGGGGCCGGGGGTATTGTTTTTTGTTTACACCGAGAGATAGAGAGGGAGCTTTGTAAGTCAGGGGGGCGGGGGGTATTATATTTGTTTACGCTGAGAGATAGAGAGGGAGTTTTGTGTAATTCAGGGGGCCGGGGGTATTATTTTTTGTTTACGCTGAGAGATAGAGAGGGAGATTTGTTAGTCAGGGGGGTGGGGGTATTATTTTTGTTTACACTGAGAGATAGAGAGGGAGATTTGTTAGTCAGGGGGGTGGGGGTATTATTTTTGTTTACACTGAGAGAGAGAGAGAGAGAGAGAGAGAGAGAGAGAGAGAGAGAGAGAGACCAAGCGGGAAGAAGCGAGGGAGGGAAGGAAGGAGTGAGAGAGGGAGGGGGGGGGGGAGAGAGGGAGAAAGGGAGATGAGTTGTGGAACGGGACTAGGAGCGGAAAAGGGTGGAGGGGGGGGGGGGGGGGCTGGTAGAGGATTGAAAGAGGGCTTCGGGAGTCAGGGAGCGGGGGTCATTATTTTTGTCTACACTGAGAGAGAGAGAGAGAGAGAGAGAGAGAGAGAGAGAGAGAGAGAGAGAGAGAGAGACAGAGAGAGAGAGACAGAGAGAGAGACAGAGACATCCTCTTTCATCTTCCGCTAATCTCCCACCCTCCAATTTCCACCCACCAGCCCGCGTTCCCTCCCTGTTCTTCATGCATTTTTATTAAAGCCATCAGATTGGCGTCCAACACCTTGATCTATTGCGCAGAACTCATACTGCCCTCCTCTCTCTCCTGCCCGTCCCTGACCTCCGCCCCCTCCTAGCGTCCGAGGGAATGCCCGATAATTGGACAGTAAGCGGCGAGCGATAGAGGGGAGGAAAGGGGGAGGGGGATGTATATGTGTGTGTGGTGTGTGTGTGTGTGTGTGTGTGTGTGTGTGTGAGGGGAGGGAGAGGGGAGGGAAAGTACTCCTATCTGTTGTCTTTTCGAAATCCTTTAGAAGGAAATTCCTCTTCCCTGCCACTGTCTTTGATTCTGTCTGTCGGTTAGTTCTGCTCGCTCTCTGGGAGATACTATTGTGCGAGGGCAGACGCAGTTGTTTTAAGAAGATCGTGAAACAGGTGTTTTTGTGTTCCTCTTACCGTCTCTCTCGACATGATGGACATCTTCGAAGGCGACAGTTTTCTGAGGAGCAAACGAAAAGATTTACGGCGCTCGAATAGGCATTTTTCATACACATTGCAGGATTGCTTTTAAAAGCAACTGATTGGAGAGAGAGAGAGAGGAGGGGGAAGGGGGAGAGAGAGGAGACACACAAGAGAGAGACAGACAGAGAGAGTAAGAGAGCAGAGAGAGAGAGAGAGAGAGAGAGAGAGAGAGAGAGAGAGAGAGAGAGAGAATGAGACAGACAGACAGGAGACAGAGCAGAGCAGAGCAGAGAACAAAATAAACCCTCGCCACACAGGAAACTGATTTTCGGATTACTGAGTGAGGCATTTGGCTGGTTTCAAAGGAGGATATTAAGGGGAAAATAATCAAAACCGAGTCCAACACGAGATTCATTTATATACAGGCACTCACGTACAACAGTGTGTAACAAAGGTGTCTTTGGTTTGAAACAGGTTGGAAACGGAATGCCCCTAGCTGATTGGAACATACCTTCAAAAGAAATTTCTGTTGCAATCGTTGCTTATCATCCTCGATTCTTTTAAGTCTTCTGTATTCCGTTTCTCTAAATCTATAGTTAAAGAATCATACCAAAAAAAATCACACGCGATAAGCCTAACATTAATGAGAATGTATTAAGAAAAAAAGAATACACAGAAAAACATATGGAATACGTTTCGTAGTACGAATCTTCTTCATCATGCCCAAACGGGTCATTTTTACATGCACTCTAGCTTTGAATTGTTCACACACACACACACACACACACACACACACACACACACACACACACACACACACACACAGAGAGAGAGAGAGAGAGAGAGAGAGAGAGACAGACAGACAGACAGACAGAGACAGACACACACACACACGGGGGGGGGGAGAGATGAGAGAGAGACAGAGACAAAGAGAGAGAGACAAGGACACAACAGACAGAGAGACAGAGAGAGTGCTGAAAGGAACAAAACACTAAATAGGATAGTTAAAACTGCATTTCATCTTCAAATTGAATTTGAGCAGTGAAAGGCCAGTCAAATTGAGTTTTAAACAAGAGCCTTCGAAAGAGCAAGAACTAAGAAAATTAGATAAAGCGATATCTGAGCAAAGCCAATGCTGTTAACACATGACTCTGGAATTTAAGACTTTAGAGCAAGGTCATTAGCCTCGTTTCAGACAGCAGGGTCTCTACGGCAGACTGATAAACGCTAAGGAAATATGAACTCATACAACCAATGAATAGATGGCGAGATTAAAGTCGACTGGCTACCCAGCAAAGCTGCTGTTGAATTACACATTTTCTTTGTTTTTATGTCATAATTTGGTCATACACCTACGTTATTTCATTTCTACTAACTCGCAAATGACCACTGGAATATGAATCAATGTATAAAATCATGCTTGTTGTGTGTTCCTAATAACCGAGTTATAGGTGGGAATCCTCAATGAGGTATAAAGACAAGCTTTTTTTTTGTTTTATTGCTTTTCTTTTAAGTTTGAATTCTTACACACACACACACACACACACACACACACACACACACACACACACACACACACACACACACACACACACACACACTATCGAGTCACCCAAAATTGATTTATCAATATCTATGCAGGTTTCCAAACATACTTATGTGTATATCATACATGCTTGTGATATATTTGCACGGTCTCTCCGATGATAATCTCAATTAATGCTTAAGACCATTCTTTTGTGTGTATGGATGATGACTCTGGGCTTCTTGCACATAATGGTGAGTTCTTACATGCTTGTTATACATTGGTTGATTTCGTTTGTAAGATACTCTTATACTCATATTCATGTATGCACAAACAATCAAATTTTTACTATCTCTTAGACAGTCATAAAACAGCAAAAACAAACAAACAAGCAATCATATATATATATATATATGTATATATATATATATAAACAGATAGATAGATAGATAGATAGATAGATAGATAGATAGATAGATAGATAGATAGATAGATAGTGCGGTTCTAAAATACCACTTGTAAACGAAGACAGCAAGAGCATAAGACTTCTGAAGCCCTCTGATGAAAGGCAATGCAGAGTGTTGTCATCTAGAACCAACATGCTCTGAGGGTTTCTGAAACGAAGATGTGACTGAAATTCAGAAAGGATGTTTCCGCTCGACCCAGTCTCACAGAAAAAAAAACAACTGACATACAAAGACTATTTTTTGCCTTTTCTGGTATTGTAGACAGGCCAGTGGACATGCAATTTATTCTTGGAAGTAGCGTCTGAAAACCTGTTGTGAATCGATTACGGAGGTAAAATCAATATCTGCAAACGGGTCAGCTCCGTTTAATTTCTTTGTTATGCTCAGGCCAGTGGACATGCAATTTATTCTTGGAAGTAGCGTCTGAAAACCTGTTGTGAATCGATTTTTTTTCCCCTCGACCAATCCCTTCTTTACCAACTTTTTCATTAACTCTCCCCATTTCTGTCTTGCACCGGAAAGTTTTGCAGAGTGCGAGCAGAAAGAACGGGACGTAGTGTACTGGCGGCCGGTTTGCGATGTTTTCTCACTGTCAAAGCCAGATGGACGCAAGCAAACAATGTGATGGGCAAGTCTGATAAAGCGTGCGAGGTAGCTAGCAACAGTTGTGCAGCAACACACATCGTAATTCTTTGAGCAGAAAGGGAAAGGCGCAGAACAGACGCTGAACATAGGTTCTTCGTGGGTCTCATTGAGATTAATACTTGCTGAGCTGTCTCAGTCGTGCTTCTGAAGAAAAAGAAAATTTTTTTTAAAAAAAAAAACGGTGCGTCCTGTGAAGAAGATAATATGATGTTTGCATCACATGTGGAAATTGGACAGATTCATCACAATGGCAGTGATTTTACACTGGAATACTGATGAAATATACGCCAATCATGGAAACTGAAGGAAGTACGAAGTAAGTCCATGAAAATATTTCATCACTCAATGCAGTACAGCATTTTTTCCCACGCAAATGAAGAAGTAAATTTCCTTGTGCGGAGCTCTGACGGCATTCAATTGGCTGCAGAAAGCAGGTCAATATTACAGTTTTAATCTGAGAGTTTAGTAGACTTGCAGTTTGCTATCAGGATAAATGTTTCACATAATATCACGGTTTTTTTCCTCACGGATAGCAAATACCACATCACTATCACCAGATAACTGGCTATAGCAACAGCAATCCACAATCATCAGCTTCATGTACGTAATCACTTAACAGCTCCATATCCATCATCTTTCACCAACTTCAGATGTTAGAAGGTCAAAACAACCGTTGCACTCTGCTCCGTCTCCGTCTCTGTCTGTCTCTCTGTCTCTCTGTCTCTCCGTCTCTGTCTCTGTCTCTCTCTCTCTCTCTCTCTCTCTCTCTCTCTCTCTCTCTCTCTCTCTCTCTCTCTCTCTCTCTCTCTCCGTTCCTTTACATTCTCTTTCCTACTCTCTTTTACTCTTTTTATTACACTGTACTTTCTCTAATTATTCTTATTCTTTTGTC
>JADBJO010000493.1:110202-122702 GCA_016801955.1 Conus betulinus
TTAAGCTGTGTAAACCTGATACGTGTTTGAGGCGGCTGGGCATGTTGGGTGCTGGTCGGTTAGAGGATAGGGTGAAGGGAAGAGAGGGTATGATTACATGTTGAATTAGTGCACGTGGATAGGAGTGTTTATTAGTGTTGACTGTAGGTGAAACATACCACCATGTTTACTTTACTTTAAAAAAATGACACTGCTTGTGTGTAAGTTTATATGAAGTTAGTCTGAGTTTTCCAGTCATCGACCGTTGCTCAAAGCGTCGCATCAAAGCATTCATACTTTAAATGTGGCCATGTCCTCTGCCATAATCATTACCCTCCCCAAAAAACTCGTAAAACCCCGGACCCCATCCCACTCCCACATCTCTCACATACGCAGCAAGAACGTAAACTACCATTGTTGCACCAGCATACAACAACGAAGACCTCCTGTAGAGTCTGTCTGATGATCTCGATAACTTTTAAAGGCAGCCCCTACTTTCTGTAATGATAAACCCCAAAGACCTCATTTCTTGGTCTCCGTTCTTCATTGTTTGCCTGATACTTATCAATTGGTATTAAGGTGAAGGTATCAATATCATCGTCGGATTGTCATGTTTGTTGGAGATGTTTACGATGTTTAGTTTATGGCAACACTGATGGAGCTGTGTCTGCTTTAAATCCACAAACTTACTCTCTCCTTTGTTTTGTTCGTGCTTTGCCTCGCAAGTTCGCCCACATACTGGTCTGATTGCTCACACTTTCTGCCACGTGCCTAGCTGAGTTAGCTGATTTCTACGTACTTTTTTGATCCATTCACTTGTAGTCTGTCTCTTTTCTATGGTGTATTCACGAACTCGCCCGCCCAAATGTTCACTCGCTCTTTTGGCCGAAATGCTCCCGTTCAAACTCAATCCAAGCATTTCTACTCATTCTTAAAAAGCACACGACACTGCTAACAAGGACAGCAGTTTCTGTCACTGCACGTATACAAAATAATCATGAAATCAATTCCTCTAAAGATTTCTCTTTCCCATCTTCTTTCTCTGTCTTCATCCACTCCACCTCTCTACTTCTCCGTCTCCCTTTCTCTCTCAACGAGTAGAATGCACATGCAGAGAGAACCGAAAGCAAGGAACATACAGACAAAGAGACAGGCAGACAGATATATGTGTGTGTGTGTGTGCGCGTGCGTGCGTGTGCGTGCGTGTGTGTGTGTGTGTGTGTGTGTGTGTGTGTGTGTGTGTGTGTGTGTGCGTGTGTGTGTGTGTGTGTGTGTGTGTGTGTGTGTGTGTGTGTGTGTGTGTGTGTGTGTGTGTGTGAGTGTGTGTAACACTGAACGAAACAGAAGGAGGGAGAAAATGGGGGGGGAAAACAGACTTGAAGAGAGTGAGAGAGCGAGAGAGACAGACAGACAGAGAGACAGAGACAGACAGACAGAGACAGACAGAGAGAGAGAGAGAGAGCGATAGAGACAGACAGGGAGAGAGACAGAGAGACAGACAGACAGACAGACAGCAAGAGAAGAGAGAGAGAGGCAGACTGAGACAAGCAGACAGGGATAGACAGAGAGAGAGAGAGAGAGAGAGAGAGAGAGAGAGAGAGAGAGAGAGAGAGAGAGGAGAGAGAGAGAGTTTCAATATACCAAAGATTTTTAGACCATAATGGGCTTTTTTTTAAGATAATGGCAACACAGTGGAGAAACCATGGCAGTCACACAACATCCTTCCAAATGCCAAAGCATCAACCTGGGCAAAGCAGCACCATTGTGTCGGTGTCTTCTGTGTTACACCAATTGATTTTTTCCCCTCAAATGATGAATACAGATGTGAATAATGTCTCTTTGCTGCCCTAGAGGAAATGTTCAATCAATAACTTGGCAGTTAGACTGCTTGAGGCAGCTAGCTCAGCGTCGGTCTCAACTCGTTTCTGTATCGATTGCAGGGACGAAGCGCACACTCCGTGCTTGAGAGACGGAAGAACGAAACTGTGGTCACCTCAGCCAAGGACGGTACGTTTCCCACCTGCCCCTGCTGCTTTGTTTGTCTGCCAGCAAGATTACTCAAATACTATCAGACCGATCTGAAGCGAAGCTTCGTAGACAGGTGGAGCGTGGCTCAAACACGAACTCAATAGATTTTGATGCGGATCTGAGGTGCGGATCCATGGCGCAGATCCGAATGAAATTATATCCATGATCCATGATCCATGATCCATGATCTTTCCTGCAAGATAATGGGACAGGAAAAACCCTGCTGATCCGTTTGTAATAAGATTTAGTGGAGACCTAAATACAAGTTTCACAATACAAAAGCAAAACACTTACACACACACACACACACACACACACACACACACACACACACACACACACACACACACACACACACATCCTCATCCTCTATGCTGATGCTCCCCCACCCTTTTCCACCAACTCTCTCCCACCAGCCCACATTCCATTCCTGTTCCCCATGCATTTTCATTAAAGCTATCAGATTCGTGCTAACAATTTGACCGTCCAAGGGAATGCCCGATAATTGGAGAGCAAGGTGCGGAGTGGGACGCAGGAAGGGAAGGGGGATAAAGGTACCCCTGTCTTCCTCCTTTTCAAACTACTGTAGACGTAGACCTGCCGCTCTCTTTCACTCTGCCTGTTTTTCTTTTAATATCTCTTTAACTATGGCCTCATGTATTTCTCTCTTCTCTCTTCGTGGCCTTCTCTCATTAGTTCTTGACAGTGTTTACACTTCTGTCTCATGCTCAGATTCATAACACGCCAACCATCATTTTTTTTTTTCGGTGCAATCTGTCGTCGAATCGGTGAAACTGTAATACATACCAGAGTGGACACTAGCTGCCCCATTCTAGTGGTGGGTTTTTATTTTCTGGCTTTTTTTGTTTGTTTGTTTGTTTGTTTGGCTTGGTTTGGTTTGTTTTGTTTGTTTATGAATGTGTGTGCGAGCGTGTGTGTGCGAGCATGCGTGCGTGCGTGCGCGTGCGCGCGCCGTGCGCACGAGTGTGTGCGCGCGCGCGCGCGCGCGTATGTGTGTGTGTGTGTGTGTGTGTGTGTGTGTGTGTGTGTGTGTGTGTGTGTGTGTGTGTGTGTGTGTTTTGTGTGTGTGTCTGTAACCATTTTGTTTCTAGGTATTTTTTAGTAGAAGACGAAAACAAAAATCATAAAAAGTAGAAGGTTAGAAAAAAGTGAAAAAAAAAAAGAAAGATTTGAAAAGGCAGGGAAAGGAAGAAAAAAAAAAAAAGGAAAAACGGTCGAGAAAATAACAATAAAACATAGAAAAGGGCAGGGACAATACATGGAAATGTAGAAAGCAAGAAACCATAGAGTAAGGTAGTAGAACTAGGAAAAACAGAGTAAGGTAGCAGAACTAGGAAAAGAGAGGAAGCGAGCGAGATAAAAGAAAGGAAAAGGGGAGAGAGATGTGTATAAAGAATGGAAAAGGGAGGAAGAGAGATAAAGACACAAAAGGGGAGGAAAGAGAGAGAAAAATAACACAAAGGAGGAACATTCGGAAAAAGATGGGGCGATATGAAAGAGAAAGAGGAACACGCTGAAAAAGGAACGAAAAAATAGGAAAAGGGATGAAAATGAAAGAAAAAAGAGAGAGACAAACAAAGGATAAGGAGATTTTTTTTAGCACCAATTTATATATTGACTATTGTGTGTGTGTGTGTGTGTGTGTGTGTGTGTGTGTGTGTGTGTGTGTGTGTGTGTGTGTGTGTGTGTGTGTGTGTGTGTGTGTGTGTGTGTGTGTGTGTTTAATCTAAGAATAACAATATACTTTTTGGACCTTTATTTCACATTGCTTTATCAGATTGCTAAGATCAGTTTTCTTCACGTGCTCTAATTTAAGCAAAAATAAAATGCGCCTAGTAAAGATTACTGCATAATGACCAAAAACACGACGAACTCAATTGTTGGGAGATACGGTACAAGGATACACATCATTGTTTTGATTAAGTTTTTTTAGATGACTTTTAAGTAAACCCGCAAGATAACAGGGACAAACAAATTACAAGACAAAACACGAATATTGGTATTATTACAATTACCGTTACTATTGATGTTAGATGATGATGATGATGATGATGATGATGATGATGATGATGATGATGATGATGATGATGACGATGATGATGATGACGATGATGATGATGATGATGATGATGACATAATTTTTTTTTTTTTTCGTTTTTTTTTTTTAATGTCATTATTATTATATACCGTCATCATCATCTTCACCTTTATCATAGCCATCATCATCGCTACTAAACACTGTTGACACTACAACCGTGCTGTTTGACTGTGTCTAACCCATCTCCTTTCTCCCCTTCTGTGTGTATAGCCACTAGTAAGACTGCAACTACTATCGTCATGGTATCACCAAAAGTGGCAGTAATCCTCTCTTTATTATTTCAATATTTCGATCATAATCATCATCATTCTTGCTGTCATTGTTGTTATCATTATCATTATCATCATCATTGTTGTTATCATTATCATTATCATCATCACTATCTTAACTCGCATTGTCTCCCCAACGCTCTCGTTTTCATTCAATGGTCATCTTGCACTGAAGTTGAGAAAATTTGCTCGACCTTCGTTTTGATTGAACTGAATGTTGTTTGTCTTTGCCTGAAAAAAACAGACCTACAAGATCGAACCGCATCCTTTCTTTTGTCTTCTGATTTGTTCCTGTTATTTGGCGGATTTACTTTAAATTCCTTTTTGAATTTGGTTCAGTTTCAGTCTGCAGTCACCTCACTTTGAAATTCACTGTTTTAATAAGATCGTGATAACAGGTTTTTGTGTTTCTGGCTGCCATCTCTCTTGACATGATGGACATCTTCGAAGTCTGCAGTTCTCTGAGGAGCAATTTAAAGGAACAAGGCGCTGGAATAGACATTTTCATTCAAAACAAGATTCCTTACAAAAGCAACTGTTAGGAGATGGAGGCAAAGAGATGGGGGGGGGGGGAGAGACACACAGACAGACAGACAGACAGACAGACAGACAGAGCAGAAGAGAGCAGAGCAGATCAGAGCAGAGTAGAGAATATATAAATCCCCTCACACAGGACACTTGTTTTCGATTTCTTGGAGGATGCATGCATGGCTGGTTTTAATGGAAGGATATTTCAGGGAAAGTAGTCAAAACAAGGCCGATACCATGTTAATGTGCACACAAGCATACTTGCAAAACAGTATAATATACATATCTTTTCTCTTAAAACAAGCTGGAAACTGAATGCCCCTAACTGATAGGGAACACATCTTCAAAAGATTTCTCTGTTGCGAACGCTACTTATCATCCTCGATTCTTTGAAGTATTTTGTATTCAGTCTACCTAAATCTACAGTTAACAACAATGCATACAACCGGACGCGCTACGCCAAACATTAATAAGAATGTACTGAAGAAAAACAGAGAACCGCTTAAAAAATATGTTTGCTTTACAAGTCTTCAACATAATGTCCAAACGAGTCATTTCAACTTCAGTGAACTGGCATAGGCTCCGACCTATAAATTCATTGTTGAAAGATGGATCAATAAACAGCTAACAGCCAGTGTTAATATCGAAGTGGTCAGTTTCAGTTTCATCAAGGAGGTGTCACTGGGTGCGGAATAGCCCACCACATCCCGCTAAAGTACCGAGACCACGCTGCGCATGATTTAAAGCTGGTGGATAAATGAATTAATGACTAAGATGAGAGAATTTCAGAAAACGGTTTCATGGTCACGACATAGCAGATGTCTGACCTATGCACTAGCTCAATCAGATCTTGGCACCTACCTAACATTGGCTGTGCGTTATTATCATTGTATGCGTGTGTGGTGAGTGTACACACGTATATATGCATTTCAAAGTGATCACGGCCACGTAATGAGAAGCGTTTTAAAATCGCTAAACTATTTCTCACGATAACAGAATGGTTTGTTTATGCTTCTTTTCATTGAGCTTTGCTTCATCTTTGCAGATCAAAGAGACATTTTACCACTGTCGATTCCTATGACAAATAACGCAACTCATATGGTTTAAAATCTTAGAAAGAAAACATAAATCAAAAAGAAGCATGAAACTGGAAAATGGAGAATGAGAATAGAGAAAGGGGAGATTAGGAAGAGAGTAAGAAAGACAGGAGAGCAAAAGAGGGGGAAGAGAGAGAAGAGAGAGAGAGAGAAGAGAGAAGAAGAAGAAGAAGAAGAAGAAGAAGGAGAGAAGGAGAAGGAGAAAGAGAGAGAGAGAGAAGAAGAAGAAGAAGAAGAAGAAGAAGAAGAAGAAGAGAAGAAGAAAAGAGACACAGAGGCAGAGAGGGAAAGACAGAAAGAGTGAGAAAACACACACACACACACACACACACACACACACACACACACACACACACACACAGAGAGAGAGAGAGAGAGAGAGAGAGAGAGAGAGAGAGAGAGAGAGAGAGAGAGAGTACTAAAACAAACAAAACACTAAACTATAACTGCATTTCATCTTCAAACTGAATCTGTGGCATGAAAGGTCAGTCGAACTGAATTTTAAACAAGAGCTTTTGAAAAGCACAAACAAAACATACATTAGAAAAAGAGATAGGCCCATCTGAGCAAACACGAAGCTGTCAACACAGGAATTTGCCGTTTGTTTCTTGACAAAATTTTGAATTCTTACACATGATCGTTATATACTTACCCAAAATAGATTTATTAATCGTGAAAATTTCCAACTGATAATGTCCATGAAGGTTTAAAAAACATACTTGTGTGCACATCATCTAGTCTTCCGTCTGTGAGACACGATGACCATGTCGTGGAACCCACAAGCATGATCAGAACACACTGGAGATGGCTGACAAGATCGCTCATCAAATGGAGACGATTGAACTGCTCAAGTGCCCGAGGAACGAAGGGCTGTAGTTTCCCATCCAAAAGCATTCCTCGTCCCTCCGTCTCTTACTTTTTACAGATGCAGAACAGAGGATACAGAGTGGTATAATAAAAGCAACCAACACTGTGTCATTGCAAATTTTCGGTTTACTTAAAACCTTCCTCAAGTTAAAACGCTGAAGCGACAGGACATGAAGTTGGAAGGAATGAGACAGACAGAGACAGACAGACAGACAGACAGAGACAGACAGAGCTGAGAAAATAAGGGAGGGAGGGGATGGAGAGAGACATAGTGGAAGAGACACAGACACATACAGAGACAGACATATTACAGAGAAAGAGACAGAGACACAGAGTGAGACAGAGACAGAGAGAAAAAAGACAGACAGGCAAAGAAAAATAGAAAGAGAGACAAACAGGTAGGCAGACAGACAGACAGACAGGGACTGAGAGACAGAGAGAGACAGAGAGAAAGAGTAAAAAACAGAGACAGAGAGACAGAGAGTAAGAAGGTAGACATATATACAGATAGGCAGAGACAGAGGGACAGATAGTTGCTTCTCTATCAACAAGAGCGCACACACGCTCGCGCGCCCGCGACCCCACACACACACACACACACACACACACACACACACACACACACACACACACACCACACACACACACACACACACACACACACACACACACACACACACACACACACACACACACACACACAACACACACACACACACACACACATACACACAACACACACACACACACACACACACACACACACACACACACACACACACACACACACAGACCATATACACAGGCGCACATACATCTACACATACATGCAGACGGATTTGTGCATACATGCATGTGTATGCTCGAACAAGCCCACAGATTACACACACACACACACACACACACCACACACACACCACACACACACACACACACACACGAACGAACGCGAACGCACACCCACGCGCGCGCGCGCGCGCGCGCGCGCGCACCACACACACACACACACACACACACACACACACACACACACACACACACACACACACACACACGTACGCACGCACACACACATACACACACACTTGGCCCATGCCCACCTACCAATGCACGCGCGCGCGTGCGCGCGCGCGCGTGCACACACACACACACACACACACACACACACACACACACACACACACATAAATAATAATAAAGGCATATACAATGTTCGGTAGGTAGACATCTGTTTAGCAGTCGACTTGAGACCCGCTTTTTAAGTTATCTCATCTCAGTTATTAGTTCATCTATCCATCAGCTTTAAATCGTGTGCAGTGTGGTCTCAAAACTTAGCAGATGTATTGTAGAGTATATTGACAAGTCCGCACGCTGTGACACCTTGTTGAAACTGAAAGTCGTAGACCATATTTCACAAAAGTTTCGCCGCTTTCAATTGACATTTTCTCTAATAAGACGAGGTGAGAAAATTTGCAGCTGTTGTTCAGGGTTTACGCCCGCTCCGTCACAGATGCCAAACGTTTGGCACCCTGATCGAAGAATCGAAGACAGAACACGAAATGGCCATTGAGACCAGCGGTGTTGGTGTGTTTAATTCCTAACATTTGCTCAAGAAGGCTTTGCAGGCGGATCGAAATACGATGCGATTTAAAAAAAAAAACAAAACAAACAAACAAACAAACAAAAAATCCCTTTGTATTGAGAAAATGATTTCTGTCAACATGAAATAAGGCGAATAATGTTCACGATAGAGGTACAAGGAGAGAGTTAGAGAGAGAGAGAGAGAGAGAGAGAGAGAGACAGACAGACAGAGACACAGACAGACAGAGACAGACAGACAGACAGACAGACAGAGAGAGAGGATAGGGTGATGGGGGGCACACACAAAAAGCACTAAAAGGAAGAGATGTGGTGGCGGCGGTGATGGCATTGGTAGTGTTTGTATTCATTAACCTTGTTCATCTTGGAACAAGACAGATGAAGAATTTTAAGCAAAAATGATTAAGAAGACAAAAAAAAAAAAAAACGAAGGAAAACACCATCCAGAAAAGCCAGTGTAATATATGACGTGTGTCTGTTCTGCCAGACGCATTTATCGTCAAAGAACAATCTTCAAATTTCAAACAGAGTAACGAATCTTAACTAGGATTATTAGTTGGTTCTGTCATGATGAAATATATTTCACTGGATCATTGTGAATATTATTTTTTTATCAGCACAAAATAATATGATACTTAGAACTGCTGGACGAAAAATTATGTAGCTGACCTCTCAAATATATTTTTTTTTTTCAGAATATAAGCTATGATATTTTTATGTTTACGATTGATGATTATGGGGTGTACTTTGGGGTACACACTATTAGACTCTCTCTCTTCCCTCTCTCTCTCTCCCTCCCTCCCTCCCACCACCCCCCCCTCTCCCCACCCCCCTCTCTCTCTCTCTCTCTCTCTCTCTCCTCTCTCTCTCTCTCTCTCTCTCTCTCTTAGCTCTTACTTTTGCATGCATGAGTTAATGTTGGAAAAAGTGATAGAGGAAAGCGGAATGGGGGCACAAAGGGAGCGGGCAGGGGTGGGTGGTGGTGACGCTAAAAGTTACAAAAGGGGATGTCCTGAACGTATTTCAGAATGTATGTTGGACGTCAATACTAAAAATGTATCGTCACTCAACAGCATTTAATAACAGGTACTACCATCTAGTATTACGCAGCGGTTTGCAGGTAGCATGATTAACGTAACACGTCCATATCGTAATCAATACAGTCTGTGCAGTAGCCCCCTGATGGGAAAATCCTCTCAATTTGTGGGCTGTTGCATATCCTGCCTGATTACGAGTCTAAAAGGAGTAAACACGTTTTGTTACTGAAATTCAGAAAAGATTTTTCTGGCTAATCCTGTCTCACAGACATAAGAATATGCCTGCTGAGACTGCTCGTTGCCTTTTCTGAGAAACTGAGTCTGGAATATGATCATGGTGACACTGCGGACAGGCCAGTGGACATCCAATCTATTCTTGGAAGTAGTGTCTCTAAACCGATCGTGAATCGATTACAGAGATAAAATCATCATTTACAAATGGTTCAGCTTCTTTTCATTTCTGTTCTAAGTTCACCCCAGTCCTTCCCCTTCAAACCAATCCCTTTTGCACCAACTTTTGCATTGCATGTCTCTATTTTCTGTGTTGCAGGGAAAGTTTTGCAGAGCGCGAGCAGAAAGAACGGGACGTAGTGTGCTGGCGCCGGTTTGCCATGTTTTTCTCACTGTCAAAGCCAGATGGACGCAAGCAAACAATGTGATGGGCAAGTCTGATAAAGCGTGCGAGGTAGCTAGCAACAGTTGGTGCAGCCACACACATCGTAATTCTTTGAGCAGAAAGGGAAACGCGCGGAACAGACGCTGAACATCGATTCTTCGTGAGCCTCACCATGATTGAATACTCGCTGAGTTGTCTTAGGTCGCGCTGAAGAACACGAAAAAAAAAACCTATGCGTTTGTAAAGGAGATGAATATGATGCTTCCACCACGTGTAACGGATTAATCATAATGCGTGTGATTTTACCTTTCAACACTGTAGAAACATAAGTCCATCGTGGAAGCTATACGAAGTTGTAAAAAAAAAAGTCCATGAAACGCTTCCATCACTAAAAGCAATACGTCACCTTATCTATACATAACAAACAGTGAATTCGCCTGTACGAAGCTCTAACTGTATTCAAACTGCTGCACAAACCACGACAAGATTTCGTATCTCATTTAAGAGTATAGTGAACTCGTGGTTTCTTATGAAAAAGAACTTTTTACATGATCCTGAAGTTTGTCGCCACGTATTACAGACACTGCCAGCACCAGCACCAAATACGTAGCTACAGCAACAGCAATCCACAAACAGTCAGACGCTTTGTGTTCATAATCACTTAATTAAACAGTTGCATATTCTTACCTTTTAAAGGAACACGGGAAATGGATGTTTGAAACAAATTTTGAACTTACTCCTGAAAGCCCAAGCTGGGTATGATTCAGGGCCTGGCGGACAGTCTCTAAAAGAAAGTTCAGTTTCTGGTTGTTCTGTTCACTTTTCGCTTCATCGCATGTTGTCAACAGATCGTTTATATGTATGGGTGTCATTAACGAAATCGCTTCTAATGAGAACAACAGAATATACCTGAAGAGTAAAGATCTGAATCTCTACGCTCCATTCTGCGCTCTCTCTCTAAAGATCTCTCTCTACGCTCTCTCTCTCTCTCTCTCTCTCTCTCTCTCTCTCTCTCTCTCTCTCTCTCCTCATCTCTCTCTCTCTCTCTCTCTCTCTGCGTGTATGCATGAATGCGAAAGTGCATATGTGTGCGCATGTGTGTGTGTGTGTGTGTGTGTGTGTGTGTGTGTGTGTGTGTGTGTGTTGTGTGTGTGTGTGTGTGTGTCCGCACGCGTCTGAATGCATAGTCTGTCCCGTGAACATCCATTCTGCTCTCTCTCTCTCTCTCTCTCTCTCTCTCTCTCTTCTCTCTCTCTCTCTCCTCTCTCTCTCTCTCTCCTCTCTCTCTCTCTCTCTCTAGTATCCTCCTTTGTGTGTGTGTGTTTGTGTGTGAGTAGTGTGTGTGTGTGTGTGTGTGTGTGTGTGTGTGTGTGTGTGTGTGTGTGTGTTTGTGTGTTTGTGTGTGGTGTGAGCATGTGTGTGTGTGTTTTGTGTGTGTGTGTGTGTGTGTGGTGTGTGTGTGTGTGTGTGTGTGTGTGTGAGTCTGTGTGTGTGTTTTGTGTGCGAGTATGTGTGTGTTTGTGTGTGTTGTGTGTGTATGTGTATGACGGGGGGAGAGGTTTGTGCCTCTGTGTGTGTGTGTGAGAGAGAGAGAGAGAGAGAGAGAGAGAGAGAGACAGAGAGAGAGGGGGGGGATTGTCACAGAGAAAGAAACAGAGACAGACAGAGACAGGGATACAGAAAGACAGAAAGGTGGCAGGGGGTTGAGAGAGAGAGAGAGAGAGAGAGAGAGAGAGAGAGAGAGAGAGAGAGAGAGAGAGAGAGAGATTGTCAGAGAGAGAGAGAGAATATCCTCAACGACATTATTTCAAGTTACAGAAATATTTCTCATCATCATCATCCACAGTAAAGTCTGACTGTAGCAATGCTTCTACCCTCATTATTAGCTCCAACTATGGCAGCAACAGCATGATTTTCAAAAAGGAAAAACCTTATAGCATGTCATGACAATCAAATTTAAAGTACCAAAAATGTACGCTACGGCTGTAGGTCGTTTTCGATCAATTGGCATTTTGTACAGTGCTTGTTTTTATTATTGTGATTACGAATTTGTTGGAAACGACTATCACGAATAATTGGCTGGAACTATCTGCTGTGTAACTAACATAACAAGAAACTCTGGGATGGTGTTCCTGTCTGAAAACTTATGCAGATTAAAATACCGTCGCATTACTATATAATGTTTTCGGATGAGGAACATAAAACTGATTACCTTCAGATCTAACATAACAATAGAAACGCGGAGGTAGAACGGTTGTAAGAAAAGAAAGACGAAGAATAATGAGAGAAAGCACAGCGTTTAAAAAAAAAAAAAGCAGAGCAAAAGAGAGAGTAAAAAAGAGAGAGTAAAGGAGGAGGAGG
>JADBJO010000493.1:127702-150202 GCA_016801955.1 Conus betulinus
ATCGTCAGCGGGAAACGTTCTGTCTACTTTTTCCAGAAAACTTATCACTCCTAAATCTTTCAAGAATCTGGGGGGGGGGGGGGGGGGGGGGGCGGGGGGGGGGGGGGGGGGGGGAGGGGATACGCTCCTAGCAGCCATAGTGACAGGCTTAACAACGTTTTGTTTTACAAAACGAAAAAACAAATCGCACACAAAATCTAGCCAAAACTTGCTGAAGACTCACGTCAAATATCAAGCAAGGCAGGCACCATGCGCAAAAAAAATTAAAGTAGCCACGTGACCAACGAATTATTAATTATGCGTTGACTCATAAATCGCCGTTATAAGCACACTAGGGAGAGTGAAGAACGTCTATTCAAGGATGTTGTAAGGACATGCTTGTCTCCTGAAATCGAAATAAGTTACCCATGTCCTAAATCCAAAAACGCTCTCCTTGGACGACAGCTCTTTAAATGACAATGTGTCGTGGGATGCATGTCGCTTTGTTTGCCTTGAGAAACTCCTAGCGAATTAATTCAAGTCTTCTGCCTTATCTCACATTCATGCGACACTGTAAGATGTTGGCCAACATGGATTAGGCTACAGGATCTGGATAATGTTCATGGCAAGATGTTCCATGTGCACTGAAATAAATGTTGGATGAAAACAAAGAGGATGGATGCTTAATCTTTTGCACAAAGAAAACGGGGAGGTTTACGCTCAACCTTGGAGCCGATTAATCACTTATGATCAGTTTGCCTTCCGCATGTTTCGAACAGGATGGTTTAGTTACACACACATTCTCTCTCTCTCTCTCTCTCTCTCTCTCTCTCTCTCTCTCTCTCTCTCTCTCTCTCTCTCCTCTCTCTCTCTCTCTCTCTCTCTCTCTCACACACACACACACACACACACACACACACACACACACACACACACACACACCACACACATATGCACACACACACGCGCACACACGTGTGTGTGTGTGTATATTCGCAGACATTTATTGATCACTGAACATACTATGTATGGGGAGAGAGAGAGAGAGAGGGAGAGAGAGAGAGAGACAGAGAGAGAGAGAGAGAGAGAGAGAGAGAGAGAGAGAGAGAGAGAGAGAGCAGAGAGAGAGAGAGTGTCCTCGTGTGTTTGTGAGAGAGAGAGAGAGAGAGAGAGAGAGAGAGAGAAGGGGGGGGCCGTAAGGCAGAGAGAGAGGGGCGTGAGAGAGTGGGTGAGAGAGGTTACCGGGAGAGGTGATGGATTTTTTTTTTTCGAAATATCAGGACCAGAGACTAAATCAATTTCCTTTTTGTCCCGTGTTCATCAAATGTTTCCACTTGACAAACTACCAGAAGAGTAAACCTTCAAAAGTTTCTACTTGATATCGCCAAACAAGTCCCACAAGCAAATTAAAGAAAGAGGAAAGTTGCATTTCTATCAATGTTGCTCGACTGATCATCATCTGAAACTATAGATATGATGATCAACTTAATTCTGCACTGAGTATGTTCAGCTGTTTTCCAATTTGACGGAAAAAGTAATGAGAGACAGACAGACAGACAGACAGACAGAGACAGAAACAGAGACAGAGACAGAGACAGAAAGAGAGAAAGAGACGTTTAATGTATATTTTTTTTTTCAAATCCACACCTAAATATTTTCTTTAACATTTGATTCACAAAGCACAGCTTCTCGACAAACTATCTGAAAGCAAACGGTTGCTTTCAATTCTGATCCACAGTCCATTTTTTCATTGAGATAAATTTAAAACAAAGACATATTTTCGTTTTAGTCTGTCGTATTGTAGTCGGCAATGAATAGTTGGTCGTCAGTGATTAAATGAAATAAACCCGTGGTACTTCTACTATAATCGGGATTAGATTAGACGACGGCACTACTAGACATGAAATGTGCTATGTATCCTGCAAAGGTTTAAACGGTTTTGTGCCAGAGTTCGTTATATTCTATGTAAAAAAAAAAAAATAAAAAAAAAACTCTCTCTCTCTCTCTCTCTCTCTCTCTCTCTCTCTCTCTCTCTCTCTCTCTCTCTCTCTCTCTCTCTCTCTCTCTCTCTCTCTCTCTCTCTCTCTGCTTACAGGCCAACTCATTCAAAATAGATTACCCCAGTCATCAAAACCGGCATACTAGAGCTTTCGAAAGGTGTGTATCCACTGGTATGTTCCAATGAACTGGACTTCAAAGAGTATGCCAAGCATCCTGACAGCAAAGCTGATATTTTTCTGCAAGCGTTCCCTACTCTGGGAAATCAAACTCAATACGTTTGCCATTTATAAATCAGTGCCTCAAGTCATCGCTACAGACCGGCAGAGAGGCATGGATACAGGCCATTAAATTGGGGCGAAAGGTACTTGGATGTATTCCCAGCATCCGAACTGCTAGTAGCAAACGGAGCAATGTATTTATTCCAACTGGTCTCCTCTGTAAACGCACACACACACAGGTACGCAGGCAGGCAGGCACGCGCGCGCGCACACACACACACACACACACACACACACACACACACACACACACGCACACGCACACGCACACACACGCATGAACGCACACGCACGCATGCACGCACGCATTCACGCATGTACGCACGCATGCACGCATGCACGCACAGACATGCGCGCGCGCACGCGCACAAGCACACACACACACACACACACACACACACACACACACACACACACACACACACACACACACTGGTCTCCTCCGTAAAACACACACACACACACACACACACACACACACACACACACACACACACACACACACACACACACACATGCACGCACGCACGCACCCACCCATGCACGCACGCACGCACACACACACACACACACACACACACACACACACACACACACACACACACACACACACACACACACACACATGGCTGACATTCAACTGCTGGTACGTTTCAGGCACCCCAGTGCAAAGCGTTCTCCTGACAGATGCTATGTCTGTGCTGCAGGCATTGGCAGCAGCCAAGGTACCACATTGTCTACAGGCACTAAACTACATCCAGTGAACAACTCTTTTGCTACAGAGGTTCCTCTCACACGGTGACATCCAAGGAAACAAAGGAACAAGCAGGAGGACTAAGGAGGACGCATAGCATAGCATAGCATAGCATGACCTGTAAGTGGATGCTATCACTTTGACTAAGGAGAAACTGTCATTAAACTCGCTGTCGAAGGCATCGCCACCAAATCAAGGATACCATCAGCTGCGCATTCCCATACCCACCTTCCACCTTCTTTGTTTGTTGTTGTTGTTGTTGCTGCTGTTGTTGTTGTTGTTGTGGCATCAGTCACCGGATCAATGGAGCACCTAAGGCGGTGGGTGACCTCTTTTTTCCCTAAGGCCGGAATCCACCTCTTCATTTTTTTTGTGTGTGTGCTTTACATTGTCCTCTTCATCTGCAAAAAAAAAAAAAAAAAAAAGCGGGAAAAAAATTCCACTACAAGCTTTTTTTTTTTTTTTTTTTTCCCAACCAGTCTCTTACACACTATGCACACTCTGTATGTTCTCTTACAAATGGACATATTCTTGATGATTTTGGTGTTTTGGCGTTTGATACAAAATGTCTGGGTTTGTTACAGTTCTAACGTGTGGTGTACTGACACATTCACTCTGAGATGTGTGTGTTTATACAAAGAAAACAACATTAATGAAACAAAAGACTTAATTATTTTCTTTCCATCCAGTTTTTCCCAAAGAGAGAGAGAGAGAGAGAGAGAGAGAGAGAGAGAGAGAGAGAGAGAGACAGACAGACAGACAGACAGACAGACAGACAGACGGACAGACAGAGGCGGCATCGTAGAGACGTATATAAGATTTGTTGCAAATCGTCTCACAAGCTGGCCCTCCACCTGCCTAGGCCTACCGATCAGAACTGCGCTTGGACTCAACAGTGGTGTTCCCGCCCGCCTTATGCCGTTTCCTATGTAGTCTAGCGAAGACGTGTAGCAGAAAGCCTTGCGTGCTTCCCAGCGCTACTAGGAGCTGTAACTGCCCACGAAAGGAGCCTGGCCACCACTGGTTATCCCTGGGAAACAGTCGTACAAGAGGATGGAGGCGCAGAGGAAGACCATCAAGTCTGCCAGTTTCGGAGTTTTAAAGAGGAGGAGGAGGGGGAGGAGGGGGAGGAGGAGGAGGAGGAGGAGGAGGAGGAGGAGGAGGAGGAGGAGGAGGAGAGAAGAAGAAGAAGAAGAAGAAGAGGAGAGGAGAGGAGGAGGAGGAGGAGGAGGAGGAGGAGGAGGAGGAGGAGGAGGAGGAGGAGGAAGAGGAAGAAGAAGAAGAAGAAAGAAGAAGAAGAAGAAGAAGAAGAAGAAGAAGAGACAGCGAGAACAAAGATCCTCAGTTACAGCACTATCAACAAGGGTTTAAGAAACGCGCAGTTCCAGCAGGGATTTGTTTTTTCCCTATCATTATCAACCTGCACTGATGTTACTGCCTTGGACATCAGCCAGTCACCTTAAGCACAATGTATAGCGCATGACTGTCACACGAACGCCTGGTAAGAGGAGTCCATTAAGCTGTGAACGAGACAGGGGGATCAAGGACTGCACTTACTGTTCTAGATTAAAGCCTTTAGTGCCTCTTCTCTTTGTAGATTAAGGAGGAATGACTAATCAGAGGGAGAGAGGGGGGAGGCGAGGCCGAGGAGAGAGACACAGACACACACACACACACACACACACAGAGAAGTCAGTCTGCAGATAAACAGAGAGACAGTGAAAGAGGGGAGGAAAGGGTCGGAGGGAGGGAGGGAGGGATAAACAGAGACAGAAAGACTGTTAGACAGACAGAGACAGAGACAGAAAGACAGACAGAGACAGGCAGGCAGGCAGACAGGCGGACACACAGACAAAACAGACAAACTATGACAAAAGACAGACAGACAGACGCGCGGACGGACAGACAGACATACAGACAGGCAAATAGACATACATACAAACAGAGACCATGACAGAGACGCAGAGAGAGAGACACACACACACACACACACACACACACACACACACACACACACACACACACACACACACTAACACACTAACACACAAACACACTGACTGACTGAAACCATTTACTGTCAGATTAACATAGTGTTGTACTCACACACACACACACACACACACACACACACACACACACACACACACACACACACACACACACACACACACACACACACACAACGACAGACAGATAGACATACAGACAGATAGCAGGCAAGCAGACAGACAGACAGACAGAGACTGAGAGACCGATAACGAGTGTTCTTCCAAACAAAAACATCGCCAGTGCAAACTAACTCACACTGTATTATTTGTTGCTTTCCAAGCCATCAAAAAGCAGCCTAATCCGATGAGATCCATTGTAAGACGCTGCACAGCAAGGAACATCAGAGACAACGAAATAATTCACGTCGTAACTGTCAGCATCACAAGATCATCATCCATCTCTCTCTCCTCCTCCCTCTCCTCTTCATCATCATAATCACCAGCAGCAGCAGCAATAGCAGCAGCATCTCCACACAGTGAGATTAAGTTCTTTTTCCTCTATTATTTACTTTTCAATTCGTTGTTTAAAGTGAAAGTCGTGGTACAGAACGGAGTTTCGGTTGCGAAGGGAACTTAATGTTTTCAGTAGGTTATCTACGAAGAGCTTCAAATCTTTCTATTTTTTTAATAACCTATTATCATTTCTTTTTATAAGCTTCATCATTGAGAGACTGTAAACGGAGAGAGACTGAAGGACTGATCATCTACACTGGCTTTCCTCTATTATTTTGTTATTCAGCTGGTATTGACAGACATTGATGATAACAATCATCATCATCATCATCATCATCATGACATCGGGGTGGAAACGTTCTGCAATTTCCCCTGAACAATTCGATTCCCGAAACTATACAGGTTTTTTTTTTTCTGGAAAAAAAAAAGAACAGGATGGTCCATTTGTAAAAATCAGAAGGAACTGAAACAATGCTCTGAAGATATGGCAAAATGTTACTTTAAGAAACATAAACGGAGAGAAAGCATGTTATTATTACTGACAAGATAAGATAACTCAAAATAATGGAGAGATAATCCGAAGTTTTGGAAAACGAATATGAACAAAATAAACAGAAGTTTAAACTTAGGTATTTATAAGCGCTGAATGAATTAGGTATTTGCAAACGCGCTGGACATGTTCGAATATGGCAGTTATTTACCATGAAAGTATAGAATACTTCTAGACGCGATTCATGAAATACATGTCAATGTCCGAGGCAGTTTTTGATTTTCAGCACACACACAAAAATCTACCACTTTGTCAATACAAGTCGTTCGTGTCTGCATCCTGGGTTCACAATTCCATAGGTTGATGCTCCATTATGTTATACGTTGAGATCCAACCTGTTATAAGCGTCATAATTTGTCAATGTTTATAGCCCTCCCTATGTTCTCTTATAAGACGACCACGCCGCCTGTCTTTCAATGTACGTGATACACTGTCAAGCTCTACAGGATAATCAATCACTTGAACCACCATTGGGCTGATCAACGACGATATAGCCTAAATCCATATCGCACGGCAAATGAAACAAAATTTTAGTCGTCTTTTGCAATGCGCCTCCTGGCAGCTATGTGTAAAGGACTGGACAACTTTTCGCTGAACCTGTTATACATAGCTGCCAACGTTTTTGCTATAAAATGGCAAATAGTGCAAAATTTGCTGAGAAATTGCTCTAGGCACCAAGCAATGTACACAGGACCTGATGCTCTTTGCCGTTGTTCTGGGCAATGCATTTGAAGACAATGAATAAGTTGTGTCTCATCTAGTAAGGAGATAGATGAGGAGGTACGTGCTTTCTGAAGCTTTCTCACCCCAAAAGTGTCCTCAGCAGAACAGCATAGGGCTACGACATTACTTTGTCTCACTCTGCTGTGATGTTGAATGTGCCTGATGCAGAGTTATGTAATTGACCATGTTGAATGTGCCTGATGCAGTGTTATGTAATTGACCATGTTGAATGCGCCTGATGCAGTGTTATGTAATTGACCATGTTAAATGTGCCTGATGTAGTGTTCTTAAATTGACCATGTTGAATGCGCCCAATGCGGTGTCATTAAATGATGTTGAATGTGCCTGATGCAATGCAATTAAACTGATTATGTTGAATGTGCCTGATGCAATGTCATAAAATTGATTATGTTGAATGTGCCTGATACAATGTCATTAAATTGATTATGTTGAATGTGCCTGATGCAATGTCATTAAAACGATTATGTTGAATGTGCCTGATGCAATGTCGTTAAATTGAACATGCTGAATGCGCCTGATGAAGTGTCATTGAATAAAAACATGTTGCGTGTACCTGATGCAATGTCATAAAACTGAATATAATGTGCCTGATGCAGTGTCATTGAACATGATGAATGTGCCTGATGCAGTGTCATTACACTGAACATGCTGAATGTGCCTGATGCAGTGTCATTACACTGAACATGCTGAATGTGCCTGATGCAGTGTCATTACACTGAACATGCTGAATGTGCCTGATGCAGTGTCATTACACTGAACATGCTGAATGTGCCTGATGCAGTGTCATTACACTGAACATGCTGAATGTGCCAGATGCAGTGTCATTACACTGAACATGCTGAATGTGCCAGATGCAGTGTCATAAATTGAACATGCTGAATGTGCCTGATGCAGTGTCATTGAGCATGTTGAACGTGCCTGATGCAGTGTCATTGAGCATGTTGAATGTGCCTGATGCAGTGTCATTAAACTGAAAAGCTTGTCATCTTCGTATAAAGACTAAACGATGCCAAGTTGGTATCCAGTTTTGCCTACGATCTTATCGAGGCTGTGTGATCAAGGCAGATGACTTCAGTCGTGTCGATCAAGGACAACATACATGATTCCTCCTGGTTCCTGCACTTTCCCCGTATTTGGCAGAGTGAGAACACCATCTCCTCGGTAGATCTCAGCTCTTTGTGATAGTTGAAACTATTACAGTTTGTTTCCACTCTTCTGATGCTTTCTTTTTCTTCTTATTTTTCTTCTCCTTCTTCTCTTCCATATCATTTCGTGGCTGCCTCTTTCAGCAGCAATTTAATTAGCCCCATATATGCCCAGCGCTTATCACCACGTTTAATATCATGAAAGCAAAAACATAAGAGTGCTTGTTTTATGGTGCTGGTGTCTTCCACTTTGTCCATTTTGTGATGCATTAGTTTATTTTCACTTGTTTTATTCAATGATCTCTTCATTCTCTCTCTCTCTTCTCTTCCCAGATTCCCATCTTGCAGGTTTTTTAGAGTTTTTTTTTCCCTTTTTGCTTTCCACATCATCCTCACGTGCGCAAAGAATAGAGTTGGGAACTGGATTACAACCTAAATGGAACCCTTTTTAATGCATTCTGATAAGAATGGGATTGAATTCGTTCGATTTTTAACCTTTTCCAGCATGTTGGGTGGTCTTGCATAATAGATTAACTTTGCATTGTATTTTTTTTTTCCTCTCCGCTGATCGCTCACCCGTTTTAGTCGACCCAATCTTTGGCTTTTCTATCCCTTTCTTTCGTGTATTCTATGATAGCAGGTTGATTTTCTCGCGCGCTCCTGTGTATGTGTGTGTGTGTGTGTGTGTGTGTGTGTGTGTGTGTGTGTGTGTGTGTGTGTGTGTGTGTGTGTGTGTGTGTGTGTGTGTCTGTCTGTCTGTCTGTCTGTCTGTGTGCGCGCCCGCGCGTGCGCGCGTCTGTGTGTGTGTATATGTGTGTGTGTGTGTGTGTGTGCGCGCGCGCGCGCGCGCGCGCGCGCGCGCGCGCGTGTGTGTGTGTGTGTGTGTGTGTGTGTGTGTGTGTGTGTGTGTGTGTTTGCGTTAGTGGTTTTTTTTTTTTTTTACAATTGTAGTGTGAATCATATGTTGTAAAGCGTCATAGTTTTTTTGTTTTAACCTATGTAACATATCACACAGATGTTTCAGCTTTTCTACGTTTACGTCTTGTCATGCCTGTGCTTTCCAGGGCAATAGAACTGCTTTACATTATGTCATATTTCATGTACATGTATATTTGGTTACATGTTTGATCTATGCATTTTTTCCCTTGGAGGAAATGGGATTTGGGTCTGTCATTGAACAACAGTGCCTAGTTTGTGTCTGCTCTCACGTACATAATATTTCACAAAGGATAGTATGAAAATACATCATTAAGATGGCATGACACTGAGATCTGCATACATGTGCAGACATATATTTTACACTGAACAACTTTTCAATGTATATTTCCGGGACATTTTTTTCTCTATCTCATCTTCTGTGCCACTTCGATGGCTTTACCTCCACGCCGCTTATTCCAGTCGTGCCAGACTTCTATCTTCAGGGTAACTACCCTCCCCGCTGTGTGCAGTCTCCCAACTACCTGCCATTCGCCACCTGAGTCTCACCGATGGACAGGCTGTCACTTCACTGTCAGGACGACGTATGATGACACACCGGCTCCACGCCCACGTCCACACGTGGCTCATTCTGCCGCGGCCAGGCACCGGCGATCCACAGGAAGGAGCCAATGTCAAATGGTCATGGGGAAAGCAGTCCATCAGAGGATATACTGTAGTGTTGTTGAGTTGCTACGGTAGTATTCAGTGCCGCCGGTTCGAATTCAACATACGCAGGATACTTCCTACTAAGCCCCCCGAAAAAGGGAAAAGAAAATAAACACATATCCCATAGCTATCGGCCGTATTGGTAGTAAACTGTATTCCTGGGAGGAGGAATAGCAGCAGGAGCAGGAGGATCAGGATGCCAGAAGAAGCAACAGAAGGAGAAGGAGGATACGAGGAAGACGCTACCAAATACAAGGTCAGCAAAAGGGAGATAAAAAAAGAGGAGAGTTAGAATGGCAGTAGCAGCAAAATGGAGGAGAAGCGGAACAGGCGGGAGAAGGAGAAGGAGGAGGAGGAGAAGGAGGAGGAGGAGAAGGTGAGAATGGGGATGAGCAGCAGTAGGGGTATGGAGAATCAGGGAAGAGATGCAGCGGGAGGAGGAAGACAAGGAAAAAGAAAGAGGAGAGAATGAGGAAGAGGATGAGGAAAACAGTATGAGAAGCAGGAAGAGGGAGAGGATGAGGTCGAAGACGAGAAGCAACTGGAGGGGATAGCATGCGGAGGATGACAAAGAACAAGGGAAGTATGACAAGGTGCAGACAGAACAGAAGGATGAGGACGAGGATAATCAGACAAAAACGGATGAAGAGGAGAGTTAGGATACGATGGCAAACACAATCAAAATAATGAGAAATAGTGAGCGTCATGTCTTTTGTATACGGTTTTAGATAAAGCCAGATTATTGTGTAAATCATCACCTAGTGATCAATATCTAAACCTCATCAAAACTGCGCCAACGGCATCTAAGAATATAAAGCGTACTAGCTCAAAAGCCCGCAGTTACAAAGTATCTCCTTACATGTCAGGACTTTTAGGACGTTTTTATTGGAAGTTAAGATTTGATAAAGACATGAGAGTGCTGCTCAAATTTCCTGACCGACACTACAGGCGTCTATCTCTCGATCATGATGGAAGCCGGGATATACTATGAAAGGAAGTCAGAGTGCATTCTGTCATATAGTTTCGGGCCATAGCATCATATCCGCCATCCTCATCGATCAACATTAAAAAACGTCTTATTATTGTAAACATTTTACACTGGTTTACAGAAACAGAAATTCCATTCGTTTGAAAACGTCAAGGATTGTTCGTTTGTTTTCAATGGGCAATGCATACCTTATCTTAGTTTTTTTAAGTGTTGAGGAGGCCTTCCGAATGAGCTGTAATGTCTGGAGATACGGACTCGTCACAGAAACCTTGGTTGTGGCGAACTACGATAAAATATCATGTACAAATCCTATTTTTGACCCACACACATCTTCCAAACCTCCCCAAAAGACGCACACTAAAGTTAATAACATCAAATCATATTTTTCTACCCCGACCGGCTCCTACCCAGAGTTGAGTTTGCTGCGGACTCAGTTGGGAAGACTGGGACCACACAGTCGAGTTTCATCCACTTAATGGATGCATTTCTGAGAGTGTTGCTCAAATTTCCTGACCAACACTGCAGGTGCCTGTATCTCTCGGGCCTGGTTGACGCCGGGATATATTATGAAAGGAAGCGTAGAGTACAGCCCTGTCATGTAGTCTCAGACCGAAATGGAAATCCGTAGCATCATCTTAATCATCCTCATTCTCATCGATCAGCATAAAAAAAAAGTCTCAAATTCTGTGGCCCTTCATGCCCTGCTCTCATGGTGACCTCAATTTCGATGTCCTCTCCACGTCTGTGGCCTTGGTTTGGTTCCGTCGGGGTCATCGGTATCGGCGAGTCCATGGGGGCTGTCGTTGGACGGACGTGGTGGCGCCCTCCGGAGGGAGAGCTCACTCACGCCGGCTCCGCGACTAAGCAATTATTGTCGTCAGTAGGGGGGCTTAGTAGGTGGTGTCCTGCGTATGTTAGATCAGAACAGGCGCCACTGAACACCACCGAAGTGACTCGGCGGCAGTGCAGTGTCTCCACCGGTGGGTTGCCTCTTGACGACTTGACATCGACTGCTCCCTGTGGGATATTGTGCACATGCAAAAACTTATTCAGGTGGAACACACAAGCACACACACACACACACACACACACACACACACACACACACACACATTTGGACATACACGCGCGCGCGCTTCCTCGTTTGTTTGCGCACACATGTGCAGATGCAGCTGTGCGACAGTGCATAGTCATTCCTATCGAAGGCGTGAAAAAAAAAGCTTTTCACCACAAACCGTTTTTACTCCTAAAAAATTATTTTTTAATCAAAACACACACACACACACACACACACACACACACACACACACACACACGCACGCACGCACGCACGCACGCACACAGACACTAACACACACACACACACACACACACACACACATAAACACACACACACATAAACACACACACACACACACACACACACACACACACACACACACACACACACACACACACACACAATGGCATAGACTGAGGTGGAATACTAATTTACCCCTTTCCTCCATGACCCGAAATTCATTCGTGAAGTACGTTCGGAAACGAGATAAGTAGTGAAGTTCCAGACACACACCACTCCCCCCCCCCCCCCCCCCCCCACCGCTCCCTCACCCTCCCATTAACATTTCCCCCCTCTCACATCCTCACCCCTGCTCCTTGAAGCTGAAAAAGGTTTGTGGGCATCGTAGATATTTCATGATTTTAATTATCTTCTATGAGCTAATCTTGTGTCCAAGATACGCTTTTCTAAACATTAAAAACAAAACATAGGAACAAAACGAAGTTAAGCTTTCTATATTACGTGGGTACGAGCATCACCAGATTTTATTAGAAACAGTTTCATAAAAGAAGTGTGGGCGCATGTGCGCAGCCAAACTTTATTAAAAACAATTTTGATATGAGAAGCAAGGGTGTGTGCACATCAAAACGTTATTAGATCTCTCTCTCTCTCTCTCTCTCTCTCTCTCTCTCCTGCCTATAACGAAAGCATAGGTGTACGCACACCCATCTTATTCAGAGATGAATAATCCCCATGTGTCCTACATTCAAAGCAAGGGTGAGTGGGCACCCAGATAGTAAAGAACGATAATCCTTTTTTTTTTTTTTTTTTTTTTTTTTTTTTCCTCCCACAGAAAAGAAGAATAATAACAACAGTCTCTGCAGCCACCCCACCCTATCCCTCTCTGCTCCTCCTCTTCCTCCTTCCCTACTCCCACTCTACCTCAATCCCTCAATCCCTCGCCTCCACGTCGTGACGAACGGGTCCCCCACTACTATCTGAAAATGTAGACAATACAGGTATTGACGACGGTGGCTGTGGTGGTGAACATAATATCACTTTGAGACTCCCGCTGTGCTTTGTCAGGTCAATTCTGGCAAGCTGTGACAGCGCAGATGCCAAGTGCTCTCCTACTGCTTCAACTACTGCTGGAAGTTGCACTAGTCAAACAGAAGATGACCGATTTCAGAAATATTTGAGTGCGTTTGCACTCGACAGTCTTGTGATGTTGGAGGCATCCAAAAAAAACTGTTTCCCGCGTGTTTTGGTTATCATGTCCTCCAGATTTTCTGTCAACAACGAAATCATGAACGACAACTCCTAATAGACTCTGTGTTTAGCTTACAAGTTCAGGTGTCCTTTCAAAACACGACGCCTGAACGTGTAACCTTAAACACTGAGTGTATCGGCAGTTGTCGTTCAAATAAAAAGAAGGAACAATCGAGTTAATTCATTTACATCGCCGTTGGAAGCGAGCTTTCGTGTCCGATATCTGGTCTCAGGTGTCGGGGTTCTCGTACGGGGTTTTCGGTGTCGATTCGTAGAATTCTAGCTTTTTCTACCTATCGCTTTTTTTTTTTTCTCTATCTTTCTACTGGTCTGTTTCGGTGTCGACTATTCGTAAGAATTCTAGCTTTTTTCACTCTTATGAAACAGGAAATTAAAATCAACAACAAACAACACACAACAGAAACACACACTCTTATTGAAAAAAAAAGGAAATTAAAATCAACACACACACAATAACACACACACACACACACACACACACACACACACACACACACACACACACACACACACACACACACACACACACACACACACACACACGTAAGGTACACACACACACACACACACACACACACACTCACACTCACACACACACACACATACACACACACACACACACACACACACACACACACACAGCGAACATAGACGCACGCACATAGAGAGCGAGTGAGACGTGGGGGGGGGGGGGGAGAAGCGGAGAGGCAATCACAAGGGCAGTCAAGAGACAGACAGACAACAGACAGACAGAGACAGACAGAAACAGAGACAGACTGACAGACAGACGACATACAGACAGACAAACAGAGGCAGAAACAGAGACAGAGGGAGACAGAAACAGAGACAGACAAAGACATGCTGACAGACAAACAGAGATACGAGACAGAGACAAAAAGGTGAAGTATTAACGATCTTAGCCCTCCTCAGTTCTCAAGAGACATCTGCTCTCCTGCTGCTTTGAAGCTTGTAATGAAAACAATGGGTTTTTTTCTTAGTTTTTGCGTCTCTGTTTATTTGTTGCATTCGTTTTCGAATGTGTGTGTGTGTGTGTTTTTCAGCCATTCCAAACCTTTTTTTTTTTTTGCAATTTTTGCAATTACGCCATGTGTGTGACCGACGTCATGCATTGAGAAGACTGACTGAACGAGAGTAGGAAAAGGGTGATCGAATCTCGGAGATCAATATTGTTTGTGAGCCCCCGAGTTCAAATCCCAGCATTTGGGGAAGTAAAAAGTCAAACTTCCGACAGCTCTGCTTACCAATTAAAAGGACATTTTACTTGTTTTTTGGCGGATGGGAAAAGAGGTGGCCTGAACACACTTAGAGAAAAATCCTTTTGACCTTTTGATTAAAAGATAATTTATTTTAAACACAGTATATTAATTAGAAACAAGATTGTTTAAGTTTCGTCTGTGTTCTTCATCTGTCGCTGGTACTCTTTAATGTTAATGCATATGTCGGGCTACATGATACGCCAAATTCTGTTGCCTTCCGTGCGATCGGTGAAAACAGCTGTCGACGTTCATCTGCTGAGGAAGCAAAGAATGAATCTCAACCTGAACAGGGTGTTATTTATGAAAGCACATTGTGTGAGTTTTCTTTTTCCAAATTTCCGACGAATAATCACTTCTGACAAATCCAGGAGAGAAAGAATACAGACAGATGAGATGGAGAAGGTTTGTCTCTCTCTCTCTGTTTCTGTCTCTCTCTCTCTCTCTCTCTCTCTCTCTCTCTCTCTCTGTCTCTTGTGTGTGTGTGGGGGGGGGGGGGGGGGGGAGGTGAATTCCCTTGAAGCGCGGGCAGGAAGATTTTCGTTCTGTGATATTTTTGGCATTGAATAGCACTGTATCCACCACCATGCCTGCTGCCAGATTGCAAGCAACACTGCTAGTCACTCTGGATGCCCTGCTTCAGCACAGTCACATACTCTCCTGGAAAATCACTGGAGAAGCAGATAGTTTCAGTTTCATCAAGGAGGCGTCACTGCGTGCGGACTAGTCACATACTCTCCTGGAAAATCACTGGAGAAGCAGACAGTTTCAGTTTCATCAAGGAGGCGTCACTGCGTGCGGACTAGTCCATATACGCTACACCACATCCGCTAAGTTTTTTGAGACCACTCTACGCATGATTTTAAGTTGATGGATAAACGAATTAACAACGAAGATGAGAGAATTGAAGAAAGGGTCTCGTGGCTATGACTTAGCATCTGAGTTACGCATTAGCCCAATGCGCTGGTCAGACCTTGAGTGCCTACCTAACATTGTTCCCTTTTTTTTTTTTCGGCTTGTGCATATAGCGAATGTACACGCCGCGACAGCAGTGTGCATGGGAATCCCGTCGAATGTCAACTGATCATGGCACGGTGCTGGACACAGGCACATGCATTCAACAACAATGCCTCTCTGGATTTGTTGATGCGTTCGCGCTCAGAATATTCCTGAAAATGAAACCGACGGTCCTCTGGCAAAAGCGTGTGAAGCTGTTACAGTGTCAGTGTCATCATCGAGATGAGTGTGTGACTCAGAGACCCCTAACCCGTCCTCCCCGCCTCCCACTTCCTCGTCCTAAGCCCGCACCTTACCAATGACCCTTACCCCCCAAGCCCCCATTTTACTTCAGTACTTTGGGGGTCTCGAGGTCAGACTGCACGTTTGGTTGCTATGAGCCTAGCCGCCTCCCCTGTTCACGTGTGCCCGCACCTTATTGCACGGGATAACCGGACATTGCGTGCAATGCGTAACGTGCCTGCCCTGTCATTGTATAGGCCTACCAGTTTAGTGTGTTTGATGTCAGTTCCTGTAAAGTTCATGCGAACACCGACCCCCCCCCCCCCCCCCATTCCCCTTTGCAATGGGGCCAAATGCCTAAGCCATAAATCATTGTCATGTGTGTATGTATGTGTGTATGCGCGCGCGTTGAGCGTGCGCGCGCGCGCGTGCGTGCGTGTATGTGTGTACGTGTGTATGTGCTGCATAACTGGAAAAGTGGGCTCACGAATTATCACCAAACCGACGAGTGGGGTATTTCTTTATCGCAAAGTTACCCCATATTTCTACAGTCCGAAATATTTTTTTATGAAAGCAAGACAATGTCCGAAAAAAACATTTATTAAAGGAGCAATTTGGCTTCATCCATAGGCGATAATTTACTACACTAATTTGAAAATCGGACCAGTCTACACTGCGGTTCTGAACGCATACGCAGACAGAGACAGAGAGACAAACTGATAGGTAGATAGATAGATATACAGATATATATAGATGGACAGATAGATGAATAGTTAGATAGACTGAAGGATTGATAGATAGATACATAGATAGATGGACGCACGACGGACGGACAGACAAATAGGTGGACGGACAGACGGACATATAGGTGGATCGATAGATAGACATATATAGACAGACAGGCAGACAGATCGACAGATAGATAAACAGACAGACAACAGACGAGAGATACATAGATGCATGGATGGATGGATGGCTTGATAAACAGACACACAAATAAATATATAGACTGACTGACAGACTGAGAGACAGATAATAAATAGGTTGATGGGTAAATAGTTGGCAAGCTAGACAGACAAACATTGAGAGAGAGAGAGAGAGAGAGAGAGAGAGAGAGAGAGAGAGAGAGAGAGAGAGAGAGAGAGAGAGAGAGAGAGAGGAGAGAGAGAGAGAGATCAACAATAGTGTCGTTGGAGTTTCCTTGGAACTCCATAACGCAAACGTCAACTGTAATGTTCTCACGTTAATGCTAATGTGAAATTTATGAACGACTGTTCTGTCACACAGATTTGACTAAGTTTCCTCTACAGTACCATATTTTTTCTTTGAATTTTCACCTTTTTTTTTTCTTCGTGTGTTTGTGGTTCACTCGGTTGTTTTGTTTGTGCAGGTGTGATCACTCGTTTTTTTTTTTTTTTTATCTCCTTGTGTCGACAATGTTATGTGTGTATTTCTTTTCTTTTCTTTTTTTTTTTTTCTTTTGCTCTTGTTATCTATGTGAATAATTTAAAACATTGTCACTCTATTGTCAATTTGTTCTTTCTTTGTCAAATATTAAAATCAATACAAAACATTGTTAAACATCAATGTTATGAGTTGAGAGCAACGTAAATTCGGCAAATTCCACAACTGACCTGCGACTGGTTAGTAGCTCCGTCGGGATTTACCCGTTGGATGTCACCAATACTCCACTGCTATCGGAGCTTTTTGTGCGCTGCTGGCCACCCTCGCTAAACACAAATCCAGCAGTGTGCTGACCGAAGTCCGCTGCCCACCGCACAGACATTGATGAGCACCACAGTTTGCGGAGGAGTTCCATAGGACTTCAGACGCATCACAAATGAAATAGGACTGTAAACACGTGAGATCTGCGCGAGTCGGGACCATAATGGTAATCATTTATGCTCGAAGATGTCAGTTTTGCAGACACGGCAGGGAAGGATGTTCAAACACTGATAACTTGCCGGGCTTGGTTCCCTAACGTCGGATATGACCTCTCCAACTTGCACATAAAGACGTTCCTTTGAGGATTGCGTGCACGGGATTGGCTTCTCCCCCCTCCCCCCCCCCCCCCCCCCCCCCCCCCCCTCCCCCCCTTCATATTGCAGGTTAGGTTAGAGTGCTCGTTTCAGCTTACTGCACGTGTCTATTACAAACACCGTTTTCTCTCTTTTTGCGAGGGATTGGCATTGAAACACACACACACACACACACACACACACACACACAGATCACGGGAAAATGACAATTATATATTTGTCACATGCACTAGGAGATTGTCTTGTGAGTCTGCCTACTCTTTATCATTCTCGCGTAATTACAAGATATTTTGTCATAATGTGAATATGTTAAAATGATCGTTGGTCTCCTATTTTGTCGAAGCCAAGGTGATGTGTAGTACAACAGTCATTTTACCTGCAGTCGTGGGACAATATGAGAAACAACCTGAAGGTTGTATGATGAAGTCATTAAACTTCTCAACTGATTATCTACGCACCCTTTAATTAGTATCAACTGTTTTCAATCTTCTGTCTTTATGACAACAGATAACTACTACTCCACAACGTATGCATTAGCCTTATGACATACAATTGCATACTTCGCAATCAGCAAGTGCGCGTGTAAAATTCAACAGCCCATTTAAAACAGGTAACGTATTGTTAAACTCTACCAAAATGCAACGAATAACCAGTGAATAGAAACTTTTTCTTTAAATATTCAACAATTTCAAAGAACCATAAGCAGTATCAAATTTACTGCACGTGAATGGATGTTCACTAATGTAACAATGATTTGTTGGGATACCCGTCGATTAAATCTAGTTTGCATCTGCGTTTCAATTGATTTTGCTTCACCAAAAGTAAAGAAGATAATCCTTCGATCAAGTACCATTTATGTCACAATGCCAAAGGAAGTTACTTGTTTTTATCTTACAACCTAACTATAGTAATAACCGCACACTAAAATAAACATAACCCAAATTTATTGTACCTCCTCCCTTTCTTTAGTATCCACTACTTTCTTTTGGCCCCAGTTCATTCTTCCATCAAACGAATACCTTGCTTTGATAGCCATAGAAAAAAGTGTTAGCAGACGTTGCAGTGTGTTCCAAATAATAGCAATGACACGTGACGAAGATAAATGCCGATTTCTACTCTAAAGCGATATGACCTGCATATTTTTCTTTCCTAAAAACTTTTGTAAGCATCTAAGTAATGAAGTCCAAATCACCATCATTCGATTTCGATCCCTAGTGGAATCCAGTTGAACAGATTTCTGACTGAACTATCAGCTTGCTTCATATGGACTGGAATTATAAATGCGCCACTGCATTCATTGTTTCAGACTAATTCAGTAGACTGAAATAATGAGCTACCGAAAAAGCATTACAAACAACGTATTTTTGTATAGACGTGCATCCACGTTTCCTGGTCCTGTATTGCTGGACAACAAATGAAGTTTTATCGGTCCTTTCGCCACGAACGATGTTGTCATCGTCGGCCATTGTGAAACGCATCGGGATTAATCAGAGCTATATCTCTTTCGGAGACAGGTCTGAGGAAGGTGTTAAAACACCAGACAAAGCTGAATTTACCGATTAAAGCTAAAAGATGAGCAGCCTTTCAGAAAAGGTCAACATTGAGTTTAAACGCTGCAGAAAGCCTGAACATTGTATGTTTAAAAAATAACGGTTTTTTTTTCAGATGATCCTTTAATTTATTTTTACATCACCACCGTAACCAAAAAAAAAGGCAGAACTCATATCGAGATAACAAATTCATATCCCAAAGAAAACTGGCATACTTCTGCATTTCGATTAACATTCACAGATTCCCTGGATGCCAATACACATAGTATACTTTGCATGGAACAAGGATTTAATGCATTGGTTAGTAAAATCATTCAATTGATTTTCTTTTAAGTTTGTAGTAAAGGATCTTCAGAGTTTCGATATTTGGCATGTTTGAACAATCCTCGGTGTAATTCACTAATAACATGTCCATTCGTCAGATTTGCGACAAAAACAGCTCAGAAGTTACGTTTTTTCATATTTATGACAAAATACAGCTCAGTAGGTTTTTTTGTTGTTTTGTTTTTGCTACCCAACATATTGTCGTGTCGACTAGTGATTGCTTTTTCACAAACTCTAACACAGACTTTTCCATTACATGATTTGCCTGTTTCTGTCAGTTTTTAACACTGTGAATACATGGTAAAAAAAAAAAAAAAAAGACTGCCCACAGACTGTGTTTTCTCTCGTACTCTTTAGAGCTCTTTGGACCCATACAGTGCCACACTGTCGTTGCAAGAAAATCAATGAAAATTTAATATGTAGTGAAGAAAAGACAGACTGAGCGTAAGCGGGGAAGAAATAAAAGGAGCCAAACTTAGTGTAAATGGTTGTTTTATCTCACGTAAATGACTTGCAACAAGTTTCCAGACACTACTGACAAGAATACTGGATGCCCAGCGGCAGTGTCTCCATTCTAAAGTTGAGGATTCAGTTTCTCAGAAAAAGGATGCTATAAACTTTGTTAAGAACCAGTTTTGGTCTCCGAGACTGATTAAGTATCATATTTCAGTTTTGATTCCACCAACTTGTGTACCACTATCGAACTTCAAGTCGTAAAGTGCATGTCCTTGCAAATTATGGATGTCTATTTGAAAGCACTACGCAGACGACCTTTAACTGATTTCAAAATGTGGGCCTATGTGTAAATAATTCAGCTGCAAATCTTACTGCATCTCTCTCTCTCTCTCTCTCTCTCTCTCTCTCTCTCTCTCTCTCTCTCTCTCTCTCTCTCTCTCTCCCAACATTGTTTTTGTTACTTACTTTATTATTTCTCCCCCCTACCCAGGCCTTTTTAAACCTTATTTCACCTAGTGACTTAACTGTCATAGAGACGGTAGGGGGGGGAGGGAGAAACGGAAGAAAATAAAACGTACAAGCGAGCAAATAAGGGAGGGAGGAAAGAAAAGGGCGTGGGGGGGATGGGGGAGTAAACTTTCAATCTCTCTTTTTTTTTTGCGAGGCAACCCGTCGCTCTGTGTATGTGCCCGTGAGGGCTGCGTGGCAAGAAACAGCGTGAAGAGATGGATATTGAAGGTTTAAGAAAAAAAGGAGGTAATTCGGTCACGAAAAAGAAATGACCGCACGCAGGAGCTGAACACAAAAAAACCGCTCTGTCCTTTCAGGTTTCAGAAGCATCAAAAACAAATAATCTGTAGCAGTCTATATATGCACTGCTGCAGGCAAAAAACTGAATCTGAGAAACACACAAAACAGAAATATAGCTACAAAAATGTTAAAGGTGAAAGGGAAAGGGACACACAGGAGGTAAAAGAATGCACTCAAACAACAACACGTAAAAAAAAAATGTAGAAACGAGTACAAGAGAGAAAAGAATCCCAAAGTGTCCTGATGCAGGACACAAGACCGTCAACGAGGAATGATTCCATTTCCTTTTACTTGACCTCTGGTGCCTTGTCCTCTGGCAAGGCTTATCTAAAGCGTACTTATCTCAAGCATACTGGAAGCGCCAGCCTTGGTCAGTATGCAGACAGTCAGCCGCCCACACGCTGTACAGAAGGCTAGGTAAACACGACACGTGGGGGGCAGTAGCTGCTGTTTTGATAACAGAATTCAGAAAGACAGAGAGAGTAAGAAGGGTTGAGGTGGTGGTGGTGTGGAGGCTGAGGGTGAGGAAAAGGGTTCAGGTTAGTGTATATCTCATATCATCCACTGCGCATGACTGTATTAGAAATGTCACCAAATCTAGAAAATAGACAGGGGTTCTAGTCATAAAAAAGCAACATGCACATCTAGATTCAAAACATACAGCAACAGTGGTTCAATATTGACGCCCTTAACACAGATAGAGTGATATCGTGCTAAAGGACCCAACGATATGAATTTGTTTGAATTATCACACGCACTTAAGTTTAAAACATAGTGCAAAAGAAGGAACTTCTACTGAAAATGTCACCACCCCGTCCACCCCTCTGCAGCGTAACCACAGAGAAAGAGAGTTAGAGAGAGAGAGAGAGAGAGAGAGAGAGAGAGAGAGAGAGAGAGAGAGAGAGAGAGAGAGAGAGACAGACAGAGAGAGACAGATAGAGAGACAGAGTGACAGAGACAGAGAGAGAAGAGGAGGGAGGGAGGGAGACAACAGACAGACAGACAAGTAGACAAGCAGAGACAGAAAGAGAGAGATCAAGGAGATGGTGACTAATGAAAGATGCAAATAAGTACAAGAAAGAGAGATTTCCAGGACAGACAGACAAACAGCATAAAACGTACAGACTGAGATAGGCAAGCAAGCGGAACAAAAACGAAACATAATTTCAGGAATGTCTGTAAAAGTACAATCAGATTTAATTCACACAAATCACTCGAGATAGACAGGCAAACAGAAAAAAAAGAAAACATAATTTCAGGAATGTCTGTAAAAGTACAATCAGATTTAATTCACAACCACTCAACCATGGCATTAATCTATTTTTGTATGGAGATTTCTTATGGGAGAAAGACGTCTCACTGGAAGAAAAGAGGACAAACAAGGCGCGGCTGACATATCACAAAAACCAAAAGCACAAGAAAAAAACAATGTTATTTACACTCAGATCCCCTCTTTCCGGGTATAAAAACAAGGAAAAACAAATATGCAGTGGCACACCTGATACGCACAGAGGGAGACAGCCATGGAGTTGACGAGAAGAAGAAGAAGAAGAGAAGAAAGAAAGAGAAAGGATTGTGACGAGAACAGCATGGACCTTAACACAGCGAGGGAAGATTCCATTTCCCGCCTGCCTGACCTCAATGGCCTTGTC
>JADBJO010000493.1:155202-190202 GCA_016801955.1 Conus betulinus
ACATCTCTCTCTTACACACATACACACACACAAACATAAAACGCACACACACACATGTGCACGCATGAGAAACACACATACACACACACACACACACACACACACACACACACACACACACACACACACACACCTGCGCGCACGCATGCACACACACACACACACACACACACACACACACACACACACACGCATATGTGCGCACATAAAAGCACACACACACACACACACACACACACACACACACACACACACACACACACACACACACACCACACATGTGCGCGCATGCACACACATAAACACACATACATACATACATATATACATATATAGGTACAAATGCGTGAATGTGAGCATACGCATACACGCACAGAGCAAAAAGAGAAAGACCCATGCACTCACAGACACTAGCACACACACACACACACACACACACACACACACACACACACACACACACACACACAGAGAGAGAGAGAGAGAGAGAGAGAGAGAGAGAGAGAGAGAGAGAGAGGAGAGAGAGAGAGAGAGAGAGAGATGCACACACCATGATTCACAGACACAAAATTCAATTTAAGACCCACTCACACACACACACACACACGCGCGCGCGCGCGCGCGCGCGCGCGCACGTACACGAAGATAGACAGAAGATTGAACATTATAGAAAATGTTCTCTTTGCTTTACCTAAGTCGTCCATACCTACTTTCACACAAAGCATTTGTGGGGATGGCCAAAGAGATCAAAACAGCCATCGCTCCACCACCTTTCCTCCCTCACAATCCCTGCCCCTCTCCCCAGTAGCCCTCCTTTCCCTTGCTTACTCCCCCTCCACCCATTCCCACACTCTGTCACTTAAGACACTCTTGGTATCACCCTTCCATCTCTCTTCCTCTGACTGCCATCAATATTTGACGCTTTGGCAAATTAAAGTGACATGGGTGAGCTAGTAGCGTCACTAAAAAAAAAAAGACAACGGGAAAAAAGAGAGAAGTAAATGAAAGAGAAGGAAATAATGAATGGGAAAGAGAGAGAAGATATGTTAGGATGCCAGCTGCCGTTGCGAAGCGCGGACTCCCGGCTGGAAGGTTGTGAGTTCGAATCCCTTCGGAATAATTTATTTGCTGGATATTTGTGCACGGAGGGCGTGCGATTTTTGTGCCCCTAGAGTTGGGAGTTTGCTACGGTCTCAGTTGGGAAGACTGGGAGCCCACAGTTGAGTTTCGTCCTTAACTGACGCGTCTTTGAAAATGCTGCTCAAACTTCCTGACCAAAACTGCAGGTGTCTGTATCTCTAAAGCCTGGTTGACACTGGGGTATGTTCTGAATGTAAGCGAATGTAAGACTACAGCCCTGTCACGCAGTCTCAGACCAGAATGGAAATCCGTAGCGTTATCTTCATCATCTACATCCTCGTCGATCAGCATTAAAAAAAAAAGTCTCAAATTCTGTGGCCCTTCATGCCCTGCTCTCATGGTGACCTCAGTTTCGATAGCCTCTCCACGTCTGTGGCCTTGGTTTGATTACGTCACGGTCGTTGGCATCGGCAAATTCATGGGGACAGTCGCTGAATGGACGTAGTGGCGCTCTCTGGAGGGAGAACTCACTCGCGCTGGCTCTGCGACTGAGCAATTATTGTCTTCAGTAGGGGACTTAGCAGGCGGTGTCCTGCGTATGTTGGATCACAACCAGGCACCACTCCATACCACCGAAATGACTCAACAGCAGTGCTGTGTGTCCTCTGGTGGACTGCCTCCTGATGGTTTGACATTGATTGCTCCCTGTGGACTGCCGGTCCGAGGCTGTGTGACGGACCAGGCGCGGCTGAAGCTGTAGACTGCGGATGGGAATGAGCGGCATGGGTACAATGCCATTGAGACAGCACAGAAGATGGGACAGCTAAAAAATGTTAAGGTGTTAGAGAACCTAGCTGGATGATTGGAGACCGTGAGAGACAGACAGACAGACAGAGAGAGTCCTGGAAGGCAATTCAGTGAGACCCCGCTGGACGACAAATGGACAACAAGCCATCTCCTTTGCTAATCTCCGCCCTTCTCTTTGACACCTCTCATAAAATGACGTGACCGCTCCATTCCCCAGTCATCCCACAGCTCCACTGTCATCCCACCCCTGCTCTACCTGGAGGCGTTATTGCTGAAGATGGAAGGACGCAATTAGATTGATCCGCCTTTTACAACGCAAGGGAGCGCCACTTTGAGCGCCCTGACAGAGAGCCTTCAAACTCAATTAGAGGCTTGATATGAGTCTGTTCTAGCACTAACGTGATCATTACATCAACTGATTATATATATTATATATATATCGATAGCTAGTTATCTGTATAATAAGTTGATACAGGGACAAAATAAATGTAGATAGCTAGCTAGCTAGCTAGCTAGATAGATTGATTGACAGATAGATTGATAGAGTTATACATGTAAGTGCTCGCGCGAGCACACACACACACACACACACACACACACACACACACACACACACACACACACACACACACAGAGAGAGAGAGAGAGAGAGAGGAGAGAGAGAGAGAGAGAGAGGAGAGAGAGAGAGAGAGAGAGAGAGACAAGGAGAGTTTGACAGGGATGAAGAGAGAAAGCAAGGTCACCTTGAGCTAAGATTTGCTTACTTATGCTCATTAACTGAATAGTTCTGGATTAAGCATTTCCAAAACCTTTGTCACAATGTGTGAGAGAGAGAGAGAGAGAGAGAGAGAGAGAGAGAGAGAGAGAGAGAGAGAGAGAGAGCAAACTGATAGCACGGAAATAGGAGAAACGCAATCATCTAATCAAGCTAATTATATGTTTGTCGTAAAGTAGTCTTGTCTATCTTCCATGTAAATAGATACGTTGTTTCTTTGTATGAAAAACATTGTTATCATTATCTATATTTCGTTGTCTCTTGATATATGTTTATTTTTCTGAATCATTGTCCTAAAGCTCCAGTGTTTTATCTGTTCGTTTTTGTAAGCAGTCAATTATACTTCAGGCTCAATATCCAGAATATTGCAAAACCATTTCACATTTTTGATAAAATACTTTGACACCATGGCAACTTCAAGTCCGTACCTTTCCTCTGCTCTACATACGGCCAGTAGTTGATGTGGATGTTAAACCTGAAACGTGACTAACTGTACACGCACGCACGCTCACACGCACGCACGCACGCACGCACGCACGCACGCACGCACGCACGCACACACACACACACACACACACACACACACACACATACACACACACACACACACACACACACACACACACACACACACACACACACACACACACACATTGGCACTTTATCAGCAAATTGAATGAATGTCAACAGGCTTGTGATAGATATCCAGTATCATAAGAACATCATCGAGAAGATTAAAGACATTAAAAAATAAAAAAAAACAAGGACGGTATTCAGGTTGGACTGAAAGCAACAACAGAGCCTGACAACTTCACACGAGCAGATATAACACGAAGTTAGAACAATGTTGTCAAAGGCAACATTCATTTATTGTCCATGTATTGCACTTGTTTTTCCTTACATAAAAAACAAACTACAGGGCAAAGAGGTATAATTACTGTTTCTTTACATGTGTATGTGGGATCATATATGTGAACATGTATACCTAAAATTGTGATCACCAGTTCCAGGTGGAAAGACATTTGAAGAACTGAACTGTTTCAAAAAAAGTATGAATTCGTCTTTGAACCAAAATAACAGCTCATTTAATGAATCAAAAGAAAAACCAAGAGCCTGGACTACCGAAATATTCCAAGAGAAGATCCCGAGTTATCTGCAGAACCTACTCGGCCACTTTTCCAATGGGTATAAATCTCCACAAACCAGCAGCTGTGGTGTCTATGAATATGTATGGATCTGGGAGCTTGATGTGCTTGAGACAGCAGCTCTGCATGCCATGCAAGGAACGTAGGATATGTAACACTACGACAGGAAATCAATACCTATGATGGCAGGTAGATCCTTCACTCAAAGTTATCAGACAACCTGCTTGATAAAGCCCCCCCCCCCCCCCCCCTCTCTCTCTCTCTCTCTCTCTCTTTCTGTGTGTGTGTGTGTGTGTGTGTGTGTGTGTGTGTGTGTCCGTGTAATTTGCTTGTGTGTGTGCATGTATTCATACTTGAGAGAGAGAGAGAGAGAGAGAGAGAGAGAGAGAGAGAGAGCACATGTAGTTGTGCATGCACGTGTATGTGTGTGTTAGTGTGCGTGTGTGTGTTGTGTGTAGTAGTGTAGTGTAGTGTAGTAGTAGTAGTAGTAGTAGTAGTAGTAGTAGTAGTAGTAGTAGTAGTAGTAGTAGTAACAGCAGTAGTATTACTTTAGTTTTATGTCTGTTCACATCTGTGATATTAGACGAAGAGAGACAGAGGAGGAGAAAGAGAGAGAGGGGGGAGGGGAGAGAGACAGACAGACAGAGAGAGAGAGAGACAGAGAGAGAGAGAGATGCATGAATGTCTGTGACTATGCAAGTGTATACATATTGTGGCTATCTAAGTGTAGATAAATGTCCCTCTTTACACCTCTACAACATACCTGCAAATAATCTTACACTAAATGCTTAACTAGACTACAAATTAAAGCAAAAAATTAAAGTGTGTGGTGGGTGTGGGGGGGGGGGGGGGGTTGGGGGAACAGACTATTACTCGCTGCCTCCCTTTCCTTTTCTGCATGCGTGCATGTTTGCAAGCACACACACGCATGCCCGCAGATACATTCTTGATGGGCTGTTTACTTACTGCCTTTTATCTATAATTTGTTCTTTTTATCGTTGTTGTTGTGTTTGTTGCTGTCGTTGTTTTATTGTTTGTCTCTCTCTTTCTGTAACAACGTTTTTACTCCTTTTTCCACTTGTTTTTCTCTCCTGTCTTCTCCTTACTCTTCTTTTCCCCTTCTTCTTCTTCTTCTTCTTCTTCTTCTTCTCTTCTTCTTCTGCTTTAATTTTCCTTTTCCCTCTTATCAACCGTCCCGTCTTGTCGTCTTCTTGTTCATTCTCAATGTGAATTGACTGTGCTATGAACTCAATTAATCTTTGAATGTTGTTTTTTTTCCCTATCAACATACTTGCTTTCACTTTAATCATTTCTGCACCGACCGACAAGAATCATTCTTAAAATGAATGTCACAGCGCCTAATTATGAGCAAAACATCTCCTTCCTCTTCATAAGCCTGTTCACATCAGATGGTCCAAAGCGAGCCCAGAGGTTGCGCTCCCTGTCCTGAATGAAGACAAGGAGGTAATCACGGATGATTTTCATCAGGAGCGGGACCAGTCCCATTTCGTCTTTCCATCTACAGCAGTCACGCCTCAAGCCAGGGCAGTGAAGAAAGCGATGTATGATGGGGTGGCAGTAGAATTGACTGATCACATCAGAAAAGTGAAGCAGTTTGGTATAGGTTGTCAATGAAGATAACTCATTACCGCTCTGTCGTCCAGTACGGGCTTTTGGATAGTACGCGTTTTTGATGTCCCCCCCCCCCCCCCCCCCTCTCTCTCTCTCTCTCTCTCTCTCTCTGTCTTTCTCTCTCTCAATTATTCACCCCCTTAAGTTAAAAAAAAGATGCTGGATAAAATTAAACTATATCATCTGTGAAATATAGCTAATGTTGATGTGTTCTCCTGATGCTATCAACGTATGCTGAATAAATGGTTCGGGAGGAAAAGAACATGGTTGTCATAAGTTTCTCTGGAATTGCTTTGACGTTCTTGCACGCTCAGTTTCCTGCTGTCTGCATTTCAGACACAAATTAACATTAACATGGCTGTACTTAATGTGTTTAAATACAGGATTGTTTACACGAATTTGTTGTACGAAAATATTACTTTTGTAATTAATTTTTGCCTTCAAACCAATCACCACAAGCTTATGCACTTTATTTGACACACATGCACAATGCAATCACGCACATGCGTTGTAGGACACGCGTATGCACACACATATTCATACATATGCACGCAGGCATACACACATAAGAACACACACACACACACACACACACACACACACACACACACACACACACACACACACACACTCACACACACACACACACACACACACACACACACACACACACACACACACACACACACACACACACTCACTCACTCACACTCACATGCACACACACAAATGCACATACACCCAATGGTCTATTTGTATACTATGTATCATTCATATATATTTGTTTCTCTTTGTTCTTGTTTTTTTTTTTCTTCTATTTCATCTGTTTCTTTGTTAGAATCGTGTTTTTTTTTTTTTCACTACTAATACTAATACTACTGCTTCTCGAGCCTTTTCTTTCTTCGTCCTCTTCTTCTCCTCCTTGTCCTCCTCCTCCTCCTCCTCCTTCCTTCCTCTTCTTCTTCTCTGCAATATTATCGTCATTTTTATGTTCTTCTTGTTCATTTATAGTGTGTCCTTTGAAGTTAGCTGAGCTTATATGTTTTAAATACATATAACTTTTTATAACAATTTTAGTGGATGGGTGTATCCTTTTTTTCATGTTCTTTTCTTTTTCTGATTTTTTTTTGACACAAAATTGCTACGGAGAAACTTGATTTTACAGCGGGTAACTGTTAGTAAAGTTTGTCCTTCATCTTTACGAGTCTGTTTGCATCAGATAGTTGGTGTCTACAAGGTGGCGCACCCTGCCTTACAAGGAGACAAAGAGTTCATGCGCTTGTGATTTTCATTCAGGGAGGGAGGGGTGTCATTTGAAGTTCGTCCGTCCATCCCCAGTAATCAGGTATCAAGCTGGGTCAAAGAGGGGAGGAATACGGGGAGGTGTGACCAGAGAACTGCTCATCCACAGTAAATTACTTCGAAGAGCAAAACAATCCGGCGTAGGTCGTCAAGGAAATGGCTTGTTGGCTCTTTGTCGCCCAATAAAGTGTGTTCGGGCACAATGTATTTGGAGCGTCTGCTTCGGAATGGGTTTCTGTCAGCCGGTCTGTCTACTCTGTGTGTGTGTGTGTGTGTGTGTGTGTGTGTGTGTGTGTGTCTGATATGCAGAGCACCATAGATGCAGAGGTCAGAGCAAGAATCAGCAAGGCAGGAACAGCGTTGCGGTGCTGCAGTTTAAACACGTCTGGAGCTCCAAACAAAACAAGCGCTAAACAAATACCATGTATCCCGGCGTGAAGTCGGTGTAACTGTATGGATCAGAGCCACTGAGAACAATGAAAAAAAAAAAGAAGTGCGTCGGACTTCCCATGACACAACTAGCACCATGAGGGTCGACCCTTGTCGGAGAAGAAAACTAGCAGCTGAGGGTGAGAGCAAGGGAAGAAAATGGAGGTGGACTGGATACTTTCTCAGGAAACTCTCGTCAAACATCACCAGGTCAACAGGGCAAATGGAAGTAAATCCTAAAAAAAAATAAATAAATTAATTAATTAAAAATGAAAACACCTGGCGTCCGGACCTTGAACAGGCATCAAACAAACAGGATACAGCTGGAGAGAAAGGCCAAGCACAGAGGGCTGTGGTGGAATGTAGTTGATGGTCTCTGCCTTGGGAGAAGGGACAGGCGATGACAGAGAGGCGAATCAGCAGTCCGTTATTACTGACACACATCAATTAATGACAAAGACTGATTTGGCTGTCATGCTCAGAATGACCAGAAAATCAGCTTTTATTTTGTTCTTTCCTGCTCAGTTTTCAGTATTGCTGATAAGCAATCTTCAGTATTCAAATCGTGCTCGTTAAGGTCGTCAGCGTTACATAAAACATTTAAACTTAGCAATCAGCTCTGCATAATTCGTCCATTCTGTAACTGACTACGCTGTGTTCCTAGGCGCCAAGCGTTGCCCTGATTCAGGCTCAGTTGAACTCAGATTTGTAGAACATATTCGTGAAGGATCACACAGACTCCACGTGAAAGAGTTCTATTACAAAGAATGTAATCCACCTCAACATCCAACAACACCCAAGGTTTACACTCAAAATACGGTAGTGAGCATATTTGAATCAATTTGATTTATTCTTTCTGATTTTGATTATTTTTCCTTTTGTCTTTCTTTGAATGTGAATGCGCGTGCGCGCGCGCGCGTGTGTGTGTGTATGTGTGTGTGTGTGTGTGTGTGTGTGTGTGTGTGTGTGTGTGTGTGTGTGTGTGTGTGTGTGTGTTTGCGACTATGTATTTGCAATTGTATGATATTTGCAAGTGTCGTATTTTGAACGACATAATTTGGTTCATAGGCGCATATTGGTGCATGTATGTGCTCTTATTCAAGTGTAGATGTAGTAGTCACAAACTACCCGTTGAAGCTAGATGACTTTATAGCGTTCCAGAAGAACTGCCTTTTGATATAATTGTAATATTTATATAATTATCGAAGAGTTTAATTTCATAAGGGAGTGTCCATATTCTATGATCTTCAAAAACAAAAATGTTTATTCCACGAAAGTTCTTGAAATCAAAATCTGTGTTTAGCTACTTTCAATTTCCACACAGGTTTTTTTTTTCAATGCAGAGCGGTGTTTTTTTTTTTCAACTCATGCCAATTCCTCAAGATGGTAAAGATAGTAAGATGGTTTCTTTCTTTCTGTTTGCAAGTACCAACATGTTTCCATTACGTAAGTACATTTATCATTTATATCCGTTATTATTTGTCAAATCACTTGCAGAAAAGATCGTTCGTTTAGATTTGATTCTTGTTTTGTAAAGCAGTCTTTCTTGTTGTTTATCCACTGGGCCCAAACTAGGTCAAAGAATCAAATTTTGTTGATTCTTGATTTTTTTTAAAATTTTCCAGTGTCAACTGCTTTCTTTTCTTTCTCATCTATCATACAAATGGTAAATGCAATGACAAATGCAAATGCTAGTTTACATAAGAAAATCCTCTTTTGTCTTTATTTTTTTTTTTTTTGCCAACATTCATTTATATAATTTATATAACCTGTTATTTTTTTTGGGGGGGTGCATATCAGTTCTGTTTGTGCTGTGAATTAAAACTGTACTCCCTTTGATATAAAGCCTGTACAGATGAAACATCTGAAAATGTAACGTATCTGTCTTTCCCTTCCTATTTCTGTCCCGCCCTCCCCCCCCCCCCCCCCCCCCCCCCCCTTCCCCCCTCACCCCTCCTCTCCGATTTTGTTTGCTTTTCTTCGTCTTCCTTTTTCCCTAGTTTTGTCTTCATATACACTTACTGCTGTTTTTCTACATGCGAATGTAATTCTAAGATCGCCCCTTTCCTTTTCCTCATCACAACAGGTTTTCCGACTAAAAAATATCCCTTGCCTGAGGTTCTTTGTCCCGTCAGCAGCTCAGCAGATATTTCTTTCCTGTGGTTCAAGACAGTTGTTTCCGACAAGCCTGTAACAATTTAGACCTTTTGAAACTGCAGCTGGCAGATAAATAAAAAGCAGCTGATGGGATTGCCCTCTTTTCTTCTTAGGCCTTTAACCCAAAGAGTCTTAGCGTGGCCATTGAAATGTTTTTTGTGTGTGTATGTGATGGGTTCCTTCTAAAATAAGAACTGAGAGTAAGGTTAGTGTGTTGCCGAAGCTAGACTTCATCGTGATACACGATAGAAAAATGACATCAAAATTCCTAATTTTGATCAGTCGTATCGCGTATTGTCAGATGTACATATACATATGCGTTGCGTACACACACACACACACACACACACACACACACACACACACACACATTCGTGCATATACACATGTGCACTCACACACACACACACACACACACACACACACACACACACACACACACACACACACATATACACATACATTGTCTGTCTGTCTGTCTCTGTCTCTCTCTGCCTCTCTCTCTCTCTCTCTCTCTCTCTCTTCTCTCTCTCTCTCTCACACACACACACACACACACACACACACACACACACACACACACACACACACACACACACACACACACACACACACGCACGCGAGAGAGAGAATATTGACACATCACATCTTGTTCCAATGTCCCTCAAAAAGTTTTTGGGCTCGCATTTGTAAACAAATGAGTCTATATGATCATATACTTTTGGTTTTTTTGGTGTGTGTATGTATGTGTGTGCGTGCGTGCGTGCGTGCGTGTGCGTGCGTGCGTGTGTGTGTGTGTGTGTGTGTGTGTGTGTGTGTGTGTGTGTGTGTGTGTGTGTGTGTGTGTGTGTGTGTGTGTGTGTGTGTGTGTGTGTGTGTGTGTGTGCGCGCGCGCGCGCGCATTCGTGCATGTGCATTTGTATATCTGGGGTGAACTTTAATTTCGGCATTTTCTAAGCAGGTATACTCCCCAGCCTTTCTGAACTTGGCAGATTACTGTAAAGACCTTTCACATTCCACAGGTAAACATGTCACCAAATTATAATGGCCATAAATATGAGAGTAACATCTTAAGCAATAATTTCAATATAACACAGCTGTCCCTCTAAAATCTTAACTATATGATGAAATAATTGCTTTGAACACATAGAGAAGACATGTTCAAAATAGTATATCGAAACATAGCAACAAATGTTAAGGTACATGTATTGAAGATAGGGCCATTTCATGTAAACTGCACCAGGCAGATCTGCAGATAAAAACAGACATATGACTAAACAAAGGACCAAGACATGCTACTGATGTGTAAATGTTGTCAAATCTACATCAGTAAGACAAGAGAGGTTTATGCTTTATGGTGAAGTAAGCAAAGAAGCTCTTTCATACTTCTTTCATACTTTTTTTTTTTTTTTTGAAAATGAAGAAATTTTCTTGAGGTCAATAAGATGTTTACTTTGCATGGAACAAAGGGGATAATTAACTAATTAGTGAAATCATTCTCTTGATCTTTTAAAGCTTGTAACGGGGGAATTTGCACGGTTCCAATGGCTTGGCATGTTTGAACAATGCCCAAGTGTGATGTCACTAACAGTAAGTCCATTTATCACTTCTACTCCTGGAGACAGCTCTGTAGGTATCTGAACTCAGTCAAGAAAAGTTTCCATTTTCGCCACCCAGCAGAGCGTCTTGTAGTTCTGATTGTACCAGTGTAGTGCTTGGTATACTGGGAAATGCCCTTTGGTGGATGCAAACGTTGAACCAAAATGTAACGAGTGAGGAGGAAGAATCAACATTCAGAGAGTACCTGCACTTTTCCTGTACTCTCCACATGTTTACGCTGTCTGTGACAGCACCAAATGGTGATAGCTACTTCCCACACTCTAACGCAGACTTTCCCATCACACTGTTTGCCTCATTCTACCAGTGTTTAACACTGCGAAAACTGGTTAAAAGGCTGCCAACAGATTACGTTCTCTTCCGTCTACTTTTGAGTGCTGTGGAACTCAACCGTACCAAACAGTCGTCGCAAGAAAATCAATGAAAAGTTAATAAGTAGCGAAGAAAACACAGGCTGAGATTAGAGGGGGAAGAAAAAAGGAGCAAAAACTAGTGCAAATGGTTATTGTATATCACGTAAATGACTTGCAACAAGTTTCCAGACGCTACTTTCAGGAATAAATGGGATGCCCAGCAGTCTGTTAGCAGTGTCCCATTCTAAAGGTGAAAATGCAGTTTCCCTTAAAAAGGCAACAAGCGACTTTGTTAAGACCTAGTTTTTTACTTTGAAACTGTTTAAACATCATATTTCAGTTTAAGTTCCACAAACTTGCATGATGCTCTCGAACTTTAAATCATAACGTGCATGTTCTTTCCAATTATGGATGTCTATTTGGGAACACTAAGCAGACCACCTTTAACTGATTTGAAAATGTTGGCTTAAGTGTGATCAATTAAGCAGTAAATTTACTGCACATCTCGGTCTGGTCGCAGCAACAAAGTCGTGAAGACACATTTCAGATGTTATTTTGTTCATTATCAAAACGGCGATAAAGAATGGTGCATTAACGCAAGAGCTACTACTGAGAGAGAGAGAGAGAGAGAGAGAGAGAGAGAGAGAGAGAGAGAGAGAGAGAGAGAGAGAGAGAGAAAGAAAGAGAGAGAGTGATTTGTGACTTTTGTTTTAGATGATGCATACTGACGCAGTCGATAAGAAGGGACCGAGTGACGCAGAGAGAAACTGAGAAAGATACGCACACAAATACGTATGCAAAAGCAGTTTGACAGGTTGGTTAATTTCTGATTCCGGCTTCAGCACAGACTTCATTCAGATTTTAAAAGTTAAACTTTTGACTAACAATTTCAGCCGACCAAGATTCCAAGAAATTGCTTCTTTTGTGGTATACCAACCATCATTTCCATCGTTGCAGGATACTCCTTCTATGCCTCAAAAACACATTCAGACTTTTTCCAATGTTTTTCTGTCTGTCATTTCTCTCTCGTTCTTAGATTTCTAGAGTTTTTTTTTTACAGCTAACATTATTCACCATACTTAACTCTCTCTCTCTCTCTCTCTCTCTCTCTCTCTCTCTCTCTCTCTCTCTCTCTCTCTCTCTCTCTGCGTCATAAAAAAACAATCGATGAATAAAGCAAAAATGGATGACCTAATGCAGAGAGTTCTCTCTCTCTCCCTCCCATTCTCTCTCCCTCTCTCCCTCCCTCCCTCTCTCTCTCTCTCTCTCTCTCTCTCTCTCTCTCTCTCTCTCTCTCTCGCTTGCTCGCTCGCTCACTCTCGCCCTTCCCCTCTCTTTCTTAATCTCGTCTTTTTTTGCTTACCTTATTATTTCTGGCTCCCCTTGTCTCAGTCCTTTTTAACACCGTATTTAACGATTTATTTTTGTCACAGAGACGTTTTGGGGAGTGGGGGTGGGGAGGATGGAAGAAGACTAAGCCTGCAAGAGAGCGAATGAGCAAGAAGGGATAGAGGAAGGAGAAGGAAGGGACTACATTGTTAATTCCATTTTTAGGGGGGGGGGGGGGGGGGGGGTCAAGGCAACCTGTCGCGCTATCTATGTACCCATGAGGGTTACATGGTAAGAAACACAATGTAAAGAGATGAAGGTTTCTGGAAGAAGAAAAAAAAACAGAGACGGTAATTCGAACACGTTACAGAAATGATTCACACACGAAAAACAAAGCGCAAAAACTGTTCCGTCTTTTCAGGTTTTGAAAGCATGACAACAACTACTCTGTGTATGCACCACTGCAGGCTAAGCTGAATTCGAGAAACAAATAAAACAAAAAAAAAATTCACATAAAAATATAAAAGACAAAAATAACATACACGAGGTCAAACAAAACACCCAAACAGCGACGACAAAATTGTAGAAAAAGTGAACGAGGAGAAAAAAAAAACCCTGAAGTGCCTCGACGCATGACACATGACCTTTAACGAGGAAAGATTCCATTTCCTGCTTGCTAGACCTCTGGTACCTTGTTACAGGGCAAGGCTGGGGGTCTGGCCACGCTATCTGAAGCATGTGGGCAGCGCCGACCTGATTCTGACAGCAGACACCTGGCCATCCAGAAAGTCTACGCAAGGCTAGGTAAACATGACCTGCTGTGGGCAGCACCTGTTTTTGATAACAGAATTGAGACAGACATAGGGTTGGGAGAGTTGGGAGAAATGGCCTGAGGTGGTAGTAGAGCGGTTGAGGATAGGTGCAGGGTTCCATTTGGTTTTCATTTGCATATCATCCGGTGTGCATGGCCATATTAGAACTGTCACTGAACATAGAAAATAGACTGTGATTCCTGACGTAAAAAGGAACGTGTACATCTATATTCCAAATAAACAAGAAATCAGCACTATATTGTTAATGTCCTTAATGCAGATATCACAGTATCGAGCTAAAGGACACCGCGATTTTGTTTAATATATCATGCACAGTTTGTTTTACAAAAAGACAAAATTAGCATGTACGTGCCAACCAATATGCTTTCAAAAAGACTATGTTGACAAATAACACTCTAGAAAGGACAACTAGTGCCTATTCCTTTCTGTAAAAACTTTTTGCCTAGTTGCCAAGCTGTACAGCTGATATAAAAGGCTTTAAGAGAACAAAGGATAAAGAATGTGTGGAACTACCTTAAACTAATCAGTTTTTGGAATTTCAAAAAAATCGCAACGGATGGTAGGGGAACTCAGAAAGACACAAATAAAGAGAGGTACAGAAAAAAAGAATTTTCTAGCACATGATTGTGAGGTGGGAATGAACTTTCATTGAAAGATTCATTATTCAATCCACCCTCTGCAGCATCCATACAGAGGTGAGAAAGATCCGTCCTCTGCAGCATCCAAACAGAGGTGAGAAAGATCCATCTTCTGCAGCATCCAGAGGTGAGAAAGAGAGGGTGAGACAGAGCTAGAGAGAGAGGAGAGGGGCACGCGCGCGCGGGAGAGAGAGAGAGAGAGAGAGAGAGAGAGAGAGAGAGAGAGAGAGAGAGAGAGAGAGAGAGAACAAACAGATATACAGACAGACAGACAAGCAGAGAAGAAAGAGAGAGATCAAGTTGATGGTCACTGAAAGGAAACAAAATGAGTACTAGAAAGAAAGATTCCCAGGGACAGACAGACAAACAACATAAGACGCACAGAGATAGACAAGCAGACAGAACAAAAAAGAAAACATAATTTCAAGAATGTCTGAAAAAAGTACAATTAGACTTAGTTCAGAAACCAATCAACCATGGCATTCAATCTATTTTTGTGAAAGAGATTTTTTTTCAAGGGAGAAAGATGGCAAACTGGAAAAAAAAAAGAACTACAAGATATGGCTGACATTTCACACACAAAGAAAAAAAATACAAGCATCAAGAAAAAGCAATATTGTTTACACTCAGATCCCCTCTCTTTCCGGGTATAAAGAGAAAGAACAAACGTTCAGTGACACACCAGATACGCGCAGGGGGAGACAGACAGCCGTGGAGTTGACAAGAAGAAGAGAGGGTTGTGAAGAGAGCGGCATGGACGTGACGGGCTCTAACACAGCGAGGGAAGATTCCATTTCCCGCCTGCCTGACCAATGGGCCCTGTCATCAGACACGGATTGGCTTTGACTGTCATTGCAAAAACACGTGACTGCCGCCACCTTTTTTTTTCTCATCTCCTCTGTGTGTGTGTGTGTGTGTGTGTGTGGTCTGCTCATCTTCAATTTCAAACTAGATCCTTTGCTGACATCATGAATGGAAAACATCCGTTTCCTGTCAGTCTGTTTTCAATTCATATTCTTCGTGATTGACTCTTTTTCTTTTCATGTATCACATTTAAATTCATTTTCGCCGCCATCATCAGTATAGAAAATTTACGAATACTATAACAGAATGATGAGAGCAGAAAGAGAACCTCAATTTTAGTCAAACTAGTCACACAGAGAGAAGGGGGGAGGGAGGGAGGGAGAGTTTAAACTTCAAATTATTAATTGCATGTTGATTATTGACACATATATTTCATGTTGTTTACTAGTAAAGACACATGCTGCTGGTGGTATACTTTCATCAAGGTATACAATGGCGATCCACCATGGTCACTTCGTGGTATTGCAAAACCCGCTATGGCTGCACAGCCCGTTTCTGGAGTAAAGGAGCTTGCTGCAGCTGTTGGGGGGCGAAGGTCACGTCTGGTTGTGGTCTGTTGTCGCGCTGTCTTGGGTTCATGCTCTCTTCTTTCTTGCCGCCGCAGCTTGTAGGGGAAATGATATTTAATGGGCAGAGAGAGAGAGAGAGAGAAAGAGAGAGAGAGAGAGAGACAGACAGACAGACAGACAGACAGAGAGAGAGAGAGAGAGAGAGAGAGAGAGAGAGAGAGATTCCTAACTTCTATGAACTAGTCATTGGCTCATATACACACTTGTATTTTCCCTCACTATAAATTTTGTTCAATATTTAATCGTCTGGTCAATCAGTTTGGAGTATATATCTCTTAGGAGATCCATCTAAAGGCTGGTCTGAACAATTCTTAGCTACTGTCAGCACTTAAGTGACTGACAATGCTTTGGTTATCACGCAATAGAGCTGACTACTGACACCGTTCGACCTCCCTCGCAAGTATCCTTAAATGCATAGCCTTAAAGATTTCCACCTACATTTAAATTCTTTACATAATGAGTTTTTGTTTTTCAGCAGCTTACTCAACAGGCTGCCTATGTAGATAGAGGGAACTAAAGAGATGGTCGCTGGCGTTACATTCAGTTGTTTCATGTTCATTCCGTCGAAAACCAGTCACTCAGTTATCCACTCATTCTTTCATTTTTCTTCACAGAGAATTCATGTTATGTATATTCGCACAATCTATACAAACGACCAAAGTGGCCTTATTTTCCAAAAGTTGGTGACGGCAGTTTCGGTGTGTGCAAGCCGTTGTGTGTGCGTTTGCTTATACGCGGAACTTCATTTTGTAGTCTCTTTTATCGGACTTTTCTGGAAATGAAGTCAGAAACGATGTTAACTTCGAGCAAAAATTCCCCCCTTGTATTGAAATGGCCTTGCAGAGATTTCAACCAACAACTTTAAGAATCACCATTTTGACCAACATCGTTCGAAAACGTTCTGTTGGCTCTGTTTTCCCATTTGCCCATCTCTACTCTAGATAAGGTTCTTAATGAACACACCGTTGAGTCTGGTTTACAGTTTGATGTCCTCTAATGTGTCTGTTTTGCTTTGACAAACTAGAACTCTGTCTACTTAGGTGGCAAAAATGAGGTTTTGACAGCTTTAATTTAATCTGGTTGTGTAGTAGTGAAAACTTTTCTTATGTAAATCTCATTTCAGCTGTGCATCTATACACACAGGTGTGTGCTCCCCTTTGTATCATTGTATCCATGTGTGAGTGTGTGTGTGTGTGTGTGCGTGCGCGTGTGCGTGTGTGTGTGTGTGTGTGTGTGTGTGTGTGTGTGTGTGTCTCTCTCTCTCTCTCTCTCTCTCTCTCTCTCTTTCTTTTTTTTTTTAATCAGTACTTCACTTTCCTTTTTGCTCACACTCCCCTTCCCTCTCTCTGTTTCTGTCACTACCATTTGCTAGTTTTCTTCTCCACTGAGAAAAAGTCAAGATATCAAACATATCCTCTTTCCCGACAACCCATTTACGGCCGTCTCGTAAAAACACTGCGAGTTCATGCTTAGAAACACTGGATATAAACAGAAGCTAAAGCCACGCCTTTTCACCTTGATGACTTCCATGTTCTTTCTAGAATCGGTTTAGTTCATTCAACACATCAGGGACTGGCAGTGTGCAAAAGCTGAAGGTCAGCTCAGCAGTTTTGAGACCGGGCTCGACATTTCCTGTGTGGGGTTTGCCCTTCTCAAGGAGAATACAAGATAAAAAGGTCGTTTATAATCTGAGTGCATTCAAGAACTTTAACGGTTTCTCTCTCTCTCTCTCTCTCTCTCTCTCTCTCTCTCTCTCTCTCTCTCTCTCTCTCTCTTACATTTTCTGGTTTACATTTTTGTTGACGCCATTTTAAGCAAAACAAAAATATTGATTTGTTTGTTAGTATTAATATCACGTATACACCAAGTAATGTAAATCATGGCAACTAGTCAACTCCCGCAGATGCTGCTGTTGCTAAAGTGAGTAATTCAAACCCTCTGATGATTCACGAACATGCCCAGCCTCGCAGACATCACTGTCCATACGAATCCTGGCGACGGCGAGCAGCAACACTTCTCCTTGTTATCAACCTTGTTCTCATTGACGCTCAGAAAATGGAACAAAGCTTGACGCTCACATAGAGGTGGACAACAGAGACGGCGGACCAGCCAGACGTTTGTCTGTCCAATTGTCACGCTTACCGCTGACATCACACGCCTTTCAATAGTCCTCAGTGGGCCGACATTGGCACGCTAAGTGGATTGATTCCGGACAAAGACAAGGAGGCGAATGAAAAGAGGTGCGACCCCCCCCCTTTGCTTTGATGAACGTGGTCAGGGGGGAGATAACTCGATATCGTTTTCTGAGAGGCACCAGCTTCGCTGCAGTGCATGCGAATACAATATCTTCCGCTTGGGTGACTTCTCTCTTTGCTGGATCGTTATGGCGACGACGCTCTCGTCTGATTGAAGTGTGCAGGCAAATGAGATTTCCCTGTCGGCTAAGCCAGGGCCAAGTTTGGCTAATGTCTTGCCAGGGCCAAGTTTGGCTGATGTCTTGCCGCCAGCCTCTGAAAACCATTAAAACGTTCATTCCTGCAGGGACTCGGAGCTGCCGATGACATGTCTGGCAACCTGAGAGAAGGTGTCTGGACATGACATTTTCTTGTAAAGTTGTCATCTCTTTCAGTGCAGCTGTCATAGTGTGGCCCCACATCATCACTTACGTGGAAATGAGTGGATAGAATCTGACTGCTTGCGACATTGCGTTCTTTCTCTTATGTCGGAAATACAATAAGACTGTGACAATATGTCAAATGAGCACATTGTTTGGGTCCATTTCTACAGACCTCTTAAACTAAATGATGAAAAATATTTGATGATGATAACTAGGATGATGATTGTAATACTACCACAGCATAGGGCCTATACCATTACTAAAGTTGGACTTCATTTCGTTGGTTTAAGAATGTTGTAATATGGAGCATGTACATATAACTACTGATGTCAAGGTAGTGACAAACAGCCTGCAGGTTCAAACCTCTTAACCGTTACAAAATACTTTGGGCGGCTGGTATTTTTCATTTGTGCTTTTGCGTTAAACCTTTCAGGTTGTAAATGCAATTTGGGGATTCTGTGTTAATCATTCAAATTCTTAATGAATATGAACTTTGGTTGAAATAACAGCATGTATACTCTAGCTAGAATGATCTGCAGACTAGTGGATTTAGGATTTCAATACATAGAAATAAAATTCATGTAGAATGGAAACAGCAGTAGATGTGAGCCTAACCAACATTTATATCTGCTTTATATTTCGTATTATTGTTCAAATCACTTGCAGAAGACATTGTTCTTTTAGATTTAATGTTCGTTCTTTATGGCAATATTCATAGTTTGTCCTCTACACCCAAACTGGGCTAAAATATCAAATTTAGTTAGTTATTGATTTTTAATTTCTTTTGCCATCAGCTTTGTTCTCTTTCTCATCTATCACATAAATGAATCAGTTTGCATAAAAAAACTTTTTTTGTCTTTTTTTTTTTTTAACATGTTTTTGTTTGTTGACAACCTTCGCTCACGTAGCCTTTATATTCATCTACTTTTATTTCTGCGTATTTTTTTTTTTGTTTGTCCTGCAAATAAAAACCTATGCCCCCTTGGCATAAATCTTGCCCAAGTAAACCATCTGAAAATGAGGCGAATCTGTCTTTATCTGTATGTTTCTGCCTGTTCCTGGTCTGTTGTTTTTCCTGGCTTTTCTTCATCTCCTTTTTCCATATTTCCTTTCTTCTTAAACACTTACCGTTGTTTTTCTTCGTGTGTGTGTGTGTGTGTGTGTGTGTGTGTGTGTGTGTGTGTGTGTGTGTGTGTGTGTGTGTGTGCGTGCGTGCGTGCGAGTGTGCACATTCGTGCATTCGTGCACTAGTACGTATGTGGTGAAGGCTAATATTTACATTCTCTAAGGGGGTAAGCATCAGCCTTACAAGACTTGACAGAGTGATTTATATTTTAAGACCTGTTTAAGACTTTCCAGCCATTCTGCAAGTGAATATGTCACCAAATCATAATGGCCGCAACTACAACAATGACATTTTCAGCAATAATTTCAATCTAAGACAACTGTCTCTTGAAAAATGTGGATTATTTACAATGATATTGGTTTTGCGCTGGGATAAAAGACAAGTTAAATAATAGTATATGCAAATATAGCAAACAGTGTTAGATCACATTTTAATGTGATTTGTATCAGACACACTTGCAGATGAAAATAAACATATTACAAAATATAGGAAGAAATTAGGCAACTCATCTTTATATTTTGCCAGGTTAGCTCAGTAAGAGAAGAGTTTATGTTGTATGGTGAAACAAAATAAGAAGCCACACTGAACTGCTTATTCAAACAGCCCCCCCCCCCCCCCCCCCCCCCCCCCCTCTCTCATTGGAAACGCTTTCATATCTCTGCAGTATTCTTATTACGATGAGAGATTTTCTAGAGGTCAATACGTTATTTACTTTACATGGAAGAAAGCAATTAATGCACTGATCGGTGAAATCATTCGATTGACTTTTAAAGCTTGTAATAAAGGGTTTTCAGAGTTTTGATGTTTAGCATGTTCGAACTATGCTCAGGCATGAGGTTACTAACAGAATGTCCATTTATAGAGTTCACTGTGCCACTGGCTCAGTGGCAGGACACCACGTTAGCAGTCAGATGTTGTAAGTTCGAATCTTCCTGGAACCCAACTAGACAGTTTCCATTTTTGCTTTCCAGCTTAACGTCTTGTCCTTCTATTAGTGTTTGTGTAGTGTTTGACATGTAAGAACTGTCCTTAGTGTCTGTGTAGTGTTTGACATGTCAGAACTGTCCTTAGTGTGTCTGTGTGGTGTTTGACATGTCAGAACTGTCCTTAGTGTCTGTGTAGTGTTTGACATGTAAGAACTGTCCTTTGATAGGCTCAAATGGTAAACCAGAATGAACAAAGTAATGAAGAATCAACATTCAAAGCATTTCCACAACTTTTCATTACTCCTCTGTGACTGCACCGACTGATGAAGACTACTTTACACACTCTGTTACAGACGTGCCCATCCCACTGTTTGTCTCCGACTGCCCCTTTAACACAAGTGTGGAAACACGGTGAAAGAAAAAAAAAGGTCAACAAACAGACTACGTTCCATTCCCTTCACTTTTAAGTTGTCGAACTCTCCAGTACTAAACATTCATCATCGCAAGAAAATAAATGAAAAGTTGTTAGGTAGCAAAACAAAGAAAATAAAAGACAGGCTGAGGATATGCTGGCAAGAAAAACGGAGCCATACGAGTGCTTATAGTTCTTTTACCTCATGTCAGTGGCTTGCAAGTTGTTTCCAGACAGTGCTTCCCAGAATAAATTGGATGTCCATTAGTCTGTACACAGTGTCCCCAATTGTAAAGTTGAATATTCAGTTTCCTAGAAAATGACTACAGGTAACATTATTACGACCAAGTTTCCATCTCCTAAATTGCTTCAACATCATTTTTCCGTGTAAGTTTCACACAACTTGTAAGCTAGCATCCACCTTTAAATCATGTAGTGTATATCATTGCCAATTACAGATGTTTTTATAAGAGCACCATGCAGATGACCTTTAACTGATTGGAATTATATGCCAAAGTGTCTTGTTGCCAGCAAAGTCATCGCACGTCACTGACTGGTTGTAGCACTACGGTCATGATCACAATGGTCAGACGTAACATTGCCCGCTATCATCACTGAAGAATGAAACAAACAGTCAACAAAAGCATTACCTGATACCAATCCATAGTCCATAGCTGCTGCTGGAATCTCCTTCCCATGCTTTTGATGAAAGCTGATGGTATTATATCAAGTTCAGCACCGAACTCTCTCTCTCTCTCTCTCTCTCTCTCTCTCTCTCTCTCTCTCTCTTAATGATTGTGATTTGATACAATGCGGAGTTGAACTATGAGGACTACATTCTGCTTCTGTCAAGGACTTCATTTGTACGCTTTTAACAAATTACTCGGGGTGTCGCAAAAATTCCTAATGATCTTGTCTATGGAGAGACAGACAGTTGTCCGATTTTTTTTTCTGCCATCATCTCAACCTGTAAATAAGCTGATGAATATGGATTCTGTGTTTTATTGAGCAGCTAATGTGTTAGGGAGGTAAATTGTTTCATTTCATCAGCCGCCGTGGCGAAGTGGTTAGTCGCGGACTCCCGCTGGGAGGTCGTGGGTTCGAATCCCATCAGAAGTCATGTGGGTTTTTTCTGCCCCGACCGGCTCCTACCCAGAGTTGAGTTTTGCTGCGGACTCAGTTGGGAAGACTGGGACCACACAGTCGAGTTTCATCCACTTAATGGATGCGTTTCTGAGAGTGTTGCTCAAATTTCTTGACCAACACTGCAGGTGCCTGTATCTCTCGGGCCTGGTTGACGCCGGGATATATTATGAAAGGAAGCGTAGAGTACAGCCCTGTCATGTAGTCTCAGACCGAAATGGAAATCCGTAGCATCATCTTAATCATCCTCATGTGTCATCGATCAGCATAAAACAGTCTCAAATTCTGTGGCCCTTCATGCCCTGCTCTCATGGTGACCTCAATTTCGATGTCCTCTCCACGTCTGTGGCCTTGGTTTGGTTCCGTCGGGGTCGCCGGTATCGGCAAGTCCATGGGGGCTGTCGCTGGACGGACGTGGTGGCGCCCTCCGGAGGGAGAGCTCACTCACGCCGGCTCCGCGACTAAGCAATTATTGTCGTTAGTAGGGGGCTTAGTAGGTGGTGTCCTGCGTATGTTAGATCAGAACAGGCGCCACTGAACACCACCGAAGTGACTCGGCAGCAGTACAGTGTCTCCTCCGGTGGATTGCCTCTTGACTGTTCCCTGTGGATTGCCGGTGCCGGGGCTGCGGCGGGGCCGACCGGGCTGTGGCTGTGGACAGGATGTCGGAATGAGCGGCGTGGGTGCACTGCCTCTGAGGTGGCGCAGAGGTTGGGACAGCAAAAAAAAAAAATTGTTTCATTCCTGTTTTTGGTGAAAGATTCTTTGACTGTAGATGGCAAGACTGAGATTCAGACGCACAATATAATGATAAATTTGCTTTATCTACAATCATTAATAAATTGCATGACCTACCAGACTCGATGTCAATGCATATCAATTTAACGTGTGTGATGACAGTGTTTCGATTCAGTGTTCCAGGCACAGTTGCTCATCATTTTCACTGTTAGCAGTCGAGGAGCATTCATAATCTGACTTGTCCATCCTGAGTGAATTATTCTATAAAAAAAAAAAAAAGAGAAAAGTCACTTTGTATTTGATTGCCCAGGACTTAATGATATCACGGAACGAACAAGTTTATTGAGAACATTTCATCTGAAAACGTCTAGACAGCTTATTTGTTGAAGCTCATTACATTAATGTCGTCAAAAACTGAAAATATCATTAAACGGTTCGAACTTTATTTGAACAAAGCACATTCAAAAGGTGAAATTTCTGTGTTTATTTAGTAGGCTATCCGTTTCAAAGCGGAAAGACTGGAGGCGGCAACTGAAATTTGATTAAATGCAGAATCATATCACGCGTTTCGACCATGTTGGTCTTCTTCAGGGGAGACAAATAACACTGGAAACAATGAAAAGAAAGGACGAACAGACGGTCACCTGTCTCTTGGAATTGGGCGCAAAATGGCTGTGGAATGAAAACGAGGCTGTGAGGGAAACAAAACAGGTATGATGATGAGAATGATGATGAGACGGATGACAATGATAAAAAAATAATCATGATAATAGTGATACCAAGAGTGATGATAAATTATTACAAAAAAAATGATGGTAGTAGTAATATATAATACTAATGCTGACAACGATGGGATGCCGATATGATGATAATGATGGTGATGATGAAGATGATGATGATGATGATGATGATTGATGATGATGATGATGATGATGATGATGATGACGACGACGACGACGACGACGACGACGACAAAGTATTCTCTTTCAAGTTTCGGAGGCGTAGAAACAACTATTGTGTGGCATTGTGCATGTACGACTTCTGGCAAAAGTGTATTTGGGAAACAAACAAAACAAGAACATGATTATTGGGAAAATAAATGAATGAAAGTCGAAAACGACATACAAGAGATTAAAGAATTCAGCCAAAAAAAAAAATGTAGGAACGAGTAGGGGAGATAAAACGCTTGAAGCGTCATGATGCAGGATATAAAACTTTAAACGAGGAACGATTCCATTTCCTGTCTGCTTGACTTCCAGCACCTTGTCATCTTGCAAGCAAAAGTCTAGCCTTGTTATTTGAAGCACGTGGGCAGTGCCAGACTGGTTCTGTCTAGAGACTTCCGGCTATCAATCAGCAAGCTCGACAGGAGGCTAGGTAAATCTGGCATGTATTTAGTAGGCAGTTGCTCTTTCGATAACTCGCAGAAAATTTTCAGGAGGAAAAAAGATAGTGAGGAGGGCTGAAGGGAAGGGTGTGGATGGGGTGAAGAATGGGGGTGGAAGAGAGATCACATTCATTATTTACTGTATATTAATCCAATGTGCATGGTGATTTTACAGCTGTCACAAACCAGAGAAAAAAAAAACTCACTGATTCCTGTTATTGAAAAAAAAACAATGTCACATCTATATTCAGCACATACAACAATAATATGCTAGTTATGTATTAACATATTTGATGTGGATAAGACTTGCTGGAGGTCACAGCGATTTCGTTTGATTCATCACTCCCAATCATGTTTAAAACATAACAAAATCATCACCTTAGTACAACTCTAAAATTGCTTCATACAACCCTCTTTTTGACAAAGAACACCCCAGAGTGGACACTAGTGCCCAGTGTCATCTTTCAAAACTTACTGCCCAGATGGCGAGCTGCATAAATGAGATAAATTGTACAAGAGAAAAGAGGGTAAAAACCTACTCGAACGAAGATAGATCAACAGGCTTCAAAGGCAGAAAAACTGCAAGTAACTGTCTGGAAAGATACAAAGGCAGACATGAAGAGTCACAGTAAAAGAATCTTCGGGCACAGAGAAGGTGAGGAATTTTTTACCGAAAGATCCTTGAAATTGTTCTCCCATTTTCAGTTTCCCTGCAGAGGTGTGTGTGTGTATGTGTGTGTGTGTGTGTGTGTGTGTGTGTGTGTGTGTGTGTGTGTGTGTGTGTGTGTGTGTGTGTGTGTGTGTGTGTTAGAGACAAAGAGGGACAGAGACAAACATGGAAAAACAGACAGACTGACAGACAGAGAACACAGATAGGGAGAGACGGGGTGGTGACCGATAAAGATGCACATGACCACATGAGAAACAAGAAAGAGAGATTGCTAGGGACAGACAGACAGACAGACACACACACACACACACACACACACACACACACACACACACACACACACACACACACACACATACACACACACACACACACACACACACACACACACACACACACACACACACACACACACACACACACACATACACACACACACACACACACACACACACACACACACACACACACACACACATACACACACACGCACAGACTGGGATAGACAGACAGGCAGACTAAAAGAAAAACATTGCATCATGAATGTCTGTAAAAACAAAACATATCTATTTCACAAACCAGTCAACCAGGGCTTTTTTTTTCTTTTTTCCCTTTTTTTTTTTTTTTTTGTTTGTTTGTTTTTTTTTTTTTTTTGTTTTTTTTTTGGGGGGGGGGGTCTCATGGAAGTAAGATGACCAAATTGAAAAGAAAAAAAAAGACAAATCGGGGTAGGGCTTACATCACAAACACTGAGAATTATGAAGAAAAAAAAAAACAATGTTGATTGCGCTCTGATCTTTTCCGGGTATAAAAGCCAGGAAACACCTGGTGGCACACCAGACATGCACAGAGGGAGAGAGAGAGAGAGCCATGGAGTCATCGAGAAGAAGAAGAAGAAGAAGAAAGGATGATGAAGGGAGCAGTAAGGACGTGACGGCCTTAACATAGCGAGGGAAGATTTCATTTCCCGCCTGCCTAACCTCAAAGGCCTTGTCATCAGACACGGATTGGCTCTGACTTGTCATCAGACACGGATTGGCTCTGACTTGTCATTGCAGACACGGATTGGCTCTGACTTGTCATTGCAGACACGGATTGGCTCTGACTTGTCATTGCAGACACGGATTGGCTCTGACTTGTCATCAGACACGGGTTGGCTCTGACTTGTCATTGCAGACACGGATTGGCTCTGACTTGTCACCAGACACGGATTGGCTCTGACTTGTCATTGCAGACACGGATTGGCTCTGACTTGTCATCAGACACGGACTGGCTCTGACTTGTCATTGCAGACACGGGGTTGACTCTGACTTGTCATTGCAGACACGGATTGGCTCTGACTTGTCATTGCAGACACGGGTTGGCACTGACTTGTCATTGCAGACACGGATTGGCTCTGACTTGTCTTGTCAGACAGACATGGATTGGCTCTGACTTGTCATTGCAGACACGGATTTGCTCTGACTTGTCATTGCAGACACGGATTGGCTCTGACTTGTCATTGCAGACACGGGTTGGCTCTGACTTGTCATTGCAGACACGGATTGGCTCTGACTTGTCATCAGACACGGATTGGCTCTGACTTGTCATTGCAGACACGGATTGGCTCTGACTTGTCATCAGACACGGACTGGCTCTGACTTGTCATTGCAGACACGGGTGGCTCTGACTTGTCATTGCAGACACGGGTTGACTCTGACTTGTCATTGCAGACATGGGTTGGCTCTGACTTGTCATTGCAGACACGGGCTGGCTCTGACTTGTCATTGCAGACACCTCACTGACGCTACCTTTTTCGTCGTTTTAAGACTCTCCCCTGTGTTTGCATGGGATGGGTGAGGGAGGCTGGTCGGGTGAGTCGGCGTGTGTGTGTGTGTGTGTGTGTGTGTGTGTGTGTGTGTGTGTGTGTGTGTGTGTGTGTGTGTGTGTGTGTGTGCACGCGCGCGTGCATGCGTGCACGTGTGTGTGTGTTTATGTGCGCGCACGTGTTGGTATGAGTGCGTGTGTGTGTGCGTGTATGTGTGTGTGTGCATGTGTGTGTGTGGGGGGGGGGGGGGGGGGGTCTTCTGTGTCTCAGTTGGGATAACTGCTAGCAGCATGAATGGAAACAGCAGTTTCCTGTCAGTCTGTTTTAGATTGAGATTCTGCACATTTGATGCCTGTTTTTGTTCCCGTGTGTCGCATTTCAGTAGTAGTTCTTTTGGCCATTATCAACTACAAAATATGAATGCTACGACAGAACGAAGAAACAAAAGAGAAACTCGATTCTAGTCACAGTAGACTAAGAGAGAGAGTGAGAGATTAGAGAGAGAGAGGGGGGAGGGAGAGAGAGAGAGAGCCAGAGAAGACAGACAGACAGAGACAGAGAGTCTAAACTTCAAATGGTTTACTGTAAGAGAGACAGAGAGAGAACCCATTCACAGACAGACAGACAGACCGGTAACAGACAGACAGATGAGTCTAAACTTCAAATGTTTACTGTAATTTGATTATTAACCCATTCACACACCACATGTTCTGGCCGGTAAGTACATAATCATGCCATGGCTTTCATTCGTCATATGTCATGAAAAAAGAGGTCAAGGGAGACAACGGGATTCCACCACAGTCGGTTCATCACTGTCGTGCGTGCAGTGCCTGCTGTGGCTGGCTGTACGATCCATTTCTGAAACGGAAGAGGTCATTGCAGCTTTTTTTTCCGAAACGTATGTGTCTGCTGCCATCTTTTTTCCGCCGTATGTGAATGCTGCCATCATCTTTTTTTTCCGCCGTATGTGAATGCTGCCATCTTTTTTTCCACCGTTATGTGAATGCTGCCATATTTTTTTCCCGCGTGTGTGTGCATGATGCCATTTTTTTTCCGCCGTATTTGTGTGAATGCTGCCATCTTTTGGCGCCTTCAGATTCTTCCCTCCTCCTTTGTGGCACGAAAGGAGTCTTTTATTACGTCTGCACTGAAAGTCTTGTTGACAAAAGACACATCAGTTCGTTTTTCCCTGACAGTTTCTTTTCAGTAAGACTGATCAATCTTGTCGCTTGCCTGTCATGTCCAAAGGACTACCCGCTGATGTATTACTAAGTTATCTAAAAAGGAAGAATGAAATGAGTGAATTGTTCATCGCTAAGAGGCATAGAAAGGGTGCATAGTTGTTGCTGTTTTCATGTTGAAGCTTTTCACAGTTATGATCTATTTTAAGACATCTTGCCCACGTGTGTGACCTAAAGCAAAGAATTTACTGAAAACCTGCCATGACTGGGTCAGTGTGCGTCTAGAACAAATAACTGGAATGGACAGTTGAAGAAGAAAAGGTATTGGGAGGGGGGGGGGGGGGGGAGAAGAAAAAGAGAGAGAGAGAGAGAGAGAGAGAGAGAGAGAGAGAGAGAGAGAGAGAGAGAGAGAGAGAGATTTAAAAACATGTGCGCGCGCGTGTTTGTGTGTGTGTGTGTGTTTGTGTGTGTGTGTGTGTGTGTGTGTGTGTGTGTGTGTGTGTGTGTGTGTGTGTGTGTGTGTGTGTGTGATATTAAGTGATGTAACCAGCCATGTTTTTTGCCAGGAGACCAGACAATCTTTGAAAGAGCACACAAGAATCATGAATTAAACCTTCAGTGGAACTGGCGGGAAAAGGGAAAGGAAGAAGCCAGCGGGAAGACGTGAGAGCTCAAGGAATTCAGTCTCCATTCTGCTTCCATTGATCTTAACCATCTACACATGGAAATAATTTGACACTGCCAGCAGAACCTTTTGGAGCATGTGAAGTGCACCATCTTGTTTGCACTGTGCATGGGGTGTTAAGCTCTCCCTAGCGTCTGATGTAAAGGCTCACTGAATCAGTCCAATCTCAGCTGCTGTTTCCTTTGAAATTTTCTACGACTCCCCAGGGAATTCGGTCCGGAAAGAACTGGTCCGTAAGGGCATCAAGCTAACTGGACGTAAAATTCACCTTGTACTGGAATTCTTTTCATTAGCTGTGCTACGGAGGTCACGTTCTTCACCAGTGGGTGGGTGTTTGTTTGTTTTTTTTTTTTTTTTGCTTTGTCTGTCTGTCTGTTGAACGTAAAATACACAAAAACTATCAACCGAAGGACCGAACCTTGGTGGTGGAATTGTTAAGCACGGCCTACGGATGAAAGCATTAAACTTTGATGTAGCTCTGGACCAAAGGGCCGATCCTTTTTTTCTGTCTTTTTTTCTTAACATCATATAAACTATACTTAATATTAAAAATTTCTAAAACCGAAAATAAATAAGTACCAGACGAATCAAAATCAAGACCAGAAGGGCATTCTAGAAATCACAGACCTTCGCCAGGAGAAATGGATGTATAACGACAACAACGAATGACAAATCATTATCAATATCATCTTCACCAACAGGAAAAGTGCGCGAATAACAACACGACCGAACATAGCAATAACATGAACTGTGATGGAAGGGTGGTAGTAAAATCAGTAACTCTGATATCAGCACTTATATCTCCAGACCAATGAAACGTAGGACACTGACACTTTTCTTTCACCGATTTTTTTTTTCCCGTTCTTTTACAAGACATGATTTGCCATTGACACTTTCAAGCTTACAGCCTAAGCGGCTCTGTCTGCTGATCTTTGTGCGGATCTGCTTGAAAGGAAGAGATATTTACTTTAACTCTTACTTACTCTATATATATATATTTATATATATATATATATATATATATATATACATTTATCCAAGATACAAAAAAGAAATCACACGGCTGGTGCCAAGCGACTGGATACTAAGATATGAAAATTTCATATAACAGGATTTACTCTCGGACTTTTTGGTGTTCTGATAAACAAAATCATTGTTTTGTCATGATATGAACAGACTAGGACATTTATTTCAATATTCCGCCAAGATATGGGAAAGTCCACTGTTATAACAAAACTGACTGTTTGGCAGCATATTAAAATACCGTATTAGGTATCTTTGAACTTTCGATACTTCGACAATTCAGACATTATTTTGATTTTGACATAACTCCTCCGTGAACGGTAGACTTAATTTCAAACAATACACGTCAAAGTATAACTTTTTAAAAAAAATCAAAGCTCTTATTTCTAGCTGTGTCAAATTGCAAACTGTAACTAGCAAATGTTTGGAGCAATATCAAACTGTAACAAGCAAATGTTTGGAGCAATATCAAACTGTAACTAGCAAATGTTTGGAGAATTTTCAAACTGTAACTAGCAAATGTTTGGAGCAATATCAAACTGTAACTAGCAAATGTTTGGTGCAATTTCAAACTGTAACTAGCAAATATTTGGAGCAATATCGAACTGTAACTAGCACACGTTTGGAGCAATATCAAATTGTAACTAGCAAATGTTTGGAGCAATATCGATTTGAATACCTCAAGGCTGTTGCCCAAGAATTGCCTGGACGCGGGTTAATGGTATTGTTCAGCAGCGCCCAAGTATTGCTCGAGTGCTCCCTGAAGAGTCATCGGGTCGCCACACTGAACAACTGTTCATGTCGTTTTCTCCAGTTCTCTGTCGGTTGTATGCCAAAGCCTGGGTCACTACAAACTGATAGAAAAGATAACGCACAATTCCGTTTCCCCCAGCGCCTTTATCCTGTCAAGGTCCATATCCATCTTTCTTGTACAAACATTAGGATGTGAACATGAGTTACATGTGATATCGCTTGTAGCCTTAACAGTCAATCAATTTATGTACTGTCTTTGATCAGTTAAGTTGTTGCAACACACTGGCTGCAGTGACTGACAGTTGTATACACTGCAGATACTATAGGCTGGTCTTTAAAGGTGCTTTGCATTCGTTTGTCGAAAATTTCAGGCTGAAGCAAAGAAAAATCGTGCACACACACACACACACACCACACACACACACACACACACACACACACACACACACAGATAGATAGAGAGAGATAGAGAGAGAGAGAGAGAGAGAAGAGAGAGAGAGAGAGAGAGAGAGTTAAGAGAGCACTGAAAGCAGAGAGAAAATCGTGCACTGCAGATACTATTCGAAAAAAGAAGCTCGTGCACACACACACACCCACACCCACAGACACCACAGAGAGAGGACCGAGGGATGAGACGAGAGAGAGAGACGGCCTTCTGGCGAGGGAGAGAGCGAGAGAGAATTCTTTTCGTCGTGATGTTTCTTTCCTTATCTACGTATTTCTCTCATTCTCTCCACGTCATTGTCGTCTATCCAGGCCCCACTATCGGAATATGGTACTATACGTATGGACAACAGTGACTCAGAGAGCAGGAATACAATGAGGAGGGTTGGAAGACAAGTAGGGTTCTAGCTCTCTTTTCATATAAAGTTTTAACATTTAATGAAAATGATAGTTCATACGTAATCATCAAACTGTAACAGATATTCGACGGTGTTTATGTATGTACAGTAAAAAAAAAAAACTATAATAATCTTGCTAAACAGATGTCCTTTCTAGAATTTTCATGTGTTCGCCCCTGCTTCAGATTTATTCTTTTTGTCAAGTACGGTAATTTTTATTTGTATTATTGCTGACAGTCAACTATAGAAACAAACGGACGTGAACGAAAAGATAACATCCTTGGAAGAGAAAACCCATCTTTCTCTGCATTCGTAGATTTTCATATTATGACCATACCTCCAAAAGTGGGTATTTCGTTTTTAAAACATCCTTTTTTTCTTTATTCAGAGTAAATTGCTGTTGTTTTTTCATCTCTCTCTTTTGTTCATCTTTTCATGTGTTCTTTTGTAATTATTGCAAATGTTTGTTCCTTTTTTTCCATTTCTTTTCCGAGTTTTGTTCTAAATGAAGACATCAACGAGCACACTTACTCTCTTGTTCACTGGTCAATATCCCCCAAAAAGAGTCTTGTTGTGCTTTAACAAACTAGAATTGCGTCTACTTAGGTTCCAAATGAAGTGTCGTCTGATTAAAGTTGATCTTTGTGTTTCTGAGGCTTTCTTTGCGCAAATCTATTTCTGTTTGTGTATGTCTTCGTGAGGCTGGCTGTCTGTCTGTCTCTCTCTCTCTCTCTCTCTCTCTCTCTCTCTCTCTCTCTCTCTCTCTCTCTCTCTCTCTCTCTCTGTTCCATATATATATTGAAGCTTTGCTATATTACACGATTTTTTCTTTTACCCTGTTGCTTTTTCTTTTTTAATTATCTGACAGGGAAAATTCATAGTTTGATATCGGCAACAGTAGGAAGCAAGTGTGTTAGTTCACGCTCTCAGTGCAGTTCTATGCATTGTCTGCACAGTCTCTCTGTGTATCTCACTCTGTCTGTCTGTCTGTCCGTCTGTGTCGTCCGTCTCTCTCTCTCTCTCTTGTCTCTCTGTCTCTCTTTCTCTCTCTCTCTCTCTCTCTCTATATATATGTATGTATAGATAGATAGATAGACAGATAGTATGTAGATAGATCAGAATAGAGAGAGATAGATAGATAGATAGATAGATAGATAGATAGATAGATAGATAGATAGATAGATAGATACACATAGATAGATAGACAGACAGACAGACATACACAGATCATTTCACAGATGAATCTGTAGGGGGGATAGACAGAGCAGACAGATCATTTTTCACAGACACATCTGTAGGGGTGACACCGCACACAGCACCACATTCACAACACACACACACACACACACACACACACACACACACACACACACACACACCACACACACACACACTGTCTCGCTTTCTCACTCAATTTCTCTCTCTCTCTCTGTCTCTCTCTCTCTCTCTCTCTCTCTCTCGTCTCTCTCTCTCTCTCTCTCTCTCTCTCTCTCTCTCTCTCTCTCTCTCTCTCTCTCTCTCTCTCTCTCTCTCTCTCTCTCTAATCATCCTCTCTCTCGTTTTCCCTCTTTGGCCCCACAATGCCATCCTCTCTAATACGTTCTTTTCCTCTGTGACACGCCACAATGCCTCTTTTCCTCTGTCACCATCATTTGCCAGCTTTTCTTTCCAGCAAAACTGCAGACAAGATAACAAAATAAATCTCTTTTTTTTTGTGTGTTGTTTAATGCGGACCCTTCCCAAGGAACCATGCAGGGCCTTCTTATGCAAACACTGAGATTTGACGGGAGCTGACGCCAATACCTCTCTCACCTCGATGGTCATTTCATGTTCTGTTTTCGATTGATTTTTAGCCAATGTAAACACATCTGGGACATCTGGGACTGAAAGTGCACGAAAAGCTGAACATCAGCTACAAAATCTCCAAAAAACGGGCTTGACAGTTCATGCGTGTTATCATCAATTCTAGACAGCAACCAAAAAAAAAAAAAAGATCGTTTGTCAAAAAAAAAGCATTCGGGAACTCTCTTTCTCTCTTCGGAGCTCTCTCTCTCTCTCTCTCTCTCTCTCTCTCTCTCTCCTCTCTCTCTCTCTCTCTCTCCCCCTCTCCTCCCTCCCTCCTCTCTCTCTCTCTCTCTCTTTCTCTCTCTCTCTCTCTCTCTCTCTCTCTCTCTCTCTCTCTCTCTCTCTGTCTATTCTGGACCCAAAACTTTCCTGAGGCCTTCGCAATCACGACACATACTTATGTTTTCAACTGTCATTACAATGTTAAAAATGGTTAAGTATCGGCAAATTACAATCGCCACTTTTGCTAGAAAAAAAAAAGAAAAGAAAAAGAATGATTGAAAACCCACAGATGGTTTCTGACAGTACTAAGTCTTGTACTCATCATTGTACATACAACCCGTGCTGACCGTGATACAACCCTTGCTGACAGTGAACAGCATTAAGACGCATAAAAACTTACTTGACGCTCATGAAAGCGGACAAGGGAGCGGAGAGAGGGAGGAGAGGGGGGAGGGGGGGGGGGGGGGGGGGAGGGGGCTGCCAGGAAATTGTCTGTCCGATTGCCAGATCTATTGAAGGCATCGTGCGCCCTTCCATTGTGTTCGTTTGGCACCATTCATACGCTAAGTAAATTGACTCTGGACTAGAGACGAGGAGGAGGGAATGAAAAGGTATTCACACACGCATGCATGCACGCACGCACGCACACACACATGCATTCTCTCTCTCTCTCTCTCTCTCTCTCTCTCTCTCTCTCTCTCTCTCTCTCTCACACACACACCACACACACACACACACACACACACACACACACACACCACACACCCACGGTGTTCACACAAGGGGGGGGGGGGGGAGAGTGGAAAGAGGAGATTGGGGAAGAGAGTAGAGGACGAGGAGGCAAATGGGAGGGGGGCGAGGGGGGGGGGGAGGATGCATGCAGGGGGGGGGGGGGGGAGATAATTCAATCTGGTTTTCCAAGAGCTGCAAGCTCTGCTGCAGTGCATGCGAATATGATAATTCAATCTGGTTTTCCGCTGCAAGCTGGTGCATGCGAATATGATATCTTCCGCTAGGGTGACTTCCCTCTTTGCTGGGCCCTTGTGGCGACGACGCTTTAATCCGATGGCGGTCTGGAGGCAAACCAGATTTCCCTATCCGCTCAGCCAGGCCCAGGTTTGGCGAATGACTTGCCACCGGTCTCTGCAAACCAACAGAACGACCCGTCCTGCAGAGACTGGAAGCAACTGGCAACGTTTGGCGACAGTGGTTAGGGATGACCTTGCTTTCCAGAGCTACCTTCTCTTACATTGCAACCATTATTATGTGACCCTGGGACCCGTTTCCGTGACGGTTAGTGGGTGGAATTTGACCGTGACCATGTCGTCACTGTCTTGCGTCTTTATAACTATACGTCAGTTAGAGTGTGTGAAACGGATGCAATGTTCGGGTCCATGGGCTTTATACTTTGGAAAATAATGATTAAAGAAGACAGTAATGATGATAATGATGACGATGATGATGTTAATGGTGATGATGATGATGGTGACGATGATGATGACGATGATGATGATGATGATGATGATGATGATGATGATGATGATGATGATGATGATGATGATGATGATGATGATGATGGCACTTTTACAACAACGTGCCTGTATAGCGAACGATGTCAAGATCATGACAAACACTGTCTTGATTCCAACTACTCGACTTTATTACAAAATACATTTAGATATGTGGTATATTTATCGTGCATGCTCACTGAATTATTTGTCTGCGTTTGAGGTGCAACGGACGTGATTCTACTTCAATCGTGAAATGACTAATATCAATTTAAAAATGTGTCGAAATAAAAGCATACTTTAGCTTGAGCAATCTACAGACCAAAGAATATATGATTTCAGTGGATAAAAAGCGTTAGCAAAAATAGAGATAACACCGGCTGTGAGCCAAATTTCCGACAGAATGTACTTTATGCCAGCAGAAAAAGGCAGGAAGAGATACGTATCCACTGCAGGACAGCAGGCTGCGCACCAAACATTAATCTACAAATATCTCGTGTGAGGAATCGAGTGTCTCACACACACACACACACACACACACACACACACACACACACACACACACACACACACACACAACACACA
>JADBJO010000493.1:197702-200202 GCA_016801955.1 Conus betulinus
CCCTCCTCTTCCTTCTCTCACATTTTCCTTTCTGCTCCTCCTTTCCACTTCTTGTTTTCTTCCTTTCATCGTCATCTTCATGTTCTTCTTCTCTATCCCTGCTGTGCTTTCGAAGTCAGCTGTGCAACAAACATCAAAAAATGGGCACGCAGTGGTAATTTTTCATGTTCTTTTCATCTTTACTTTTGTCATCAACTCATGTTCATATTGGTTTACGTATTTATTGCCATTCAGTTTGACACAAAAATGCTGTGGATAATATGGATGTAGGAGCACATAATCATAAACAAAGGACCTTCTTCTCCTTCACGTGCGTTATCAGATGATTTGGGTCCACAAGGTTTCGGTCCCTTTCCGGCAGGAAGGCGGGGAGGGAGGTAATGCCTTTATAGTTGTCATTTGGGGCGAATCAATCCAATTTTGTCCTTCCTTCTTCAGCGATCACGCCTGAAGGTGGGGTAGAGGACGGAGGGATATGGGGATGGGGGTCAACGGAGAACTGAACAGACACACATTTCATCAGAGGAGGAGTAAAGCAGACTGGCAGAGGTTGTCAGAGACGGTGACTCGTTGGCTTGTTTGTTGCCCGACAGGGTCTGTTCGAGTGCTATTGATTTGGAGAGTCTGTCTTTTTGTGGGTACTCCTACCCCCATCCCCACCCCACCCTCTTCTTCTTCTTCATCTTCTCTCTTCTTCATCTTCTCTCTCTCTCTCTCTCTCTCTCTCTCTCTCTCTCTCTCTCTCTCTCTCTCTCTCTCTCTCTCTCTCAGAAACTTAGTCTGCGAATGCAAACGAATATTTTTGTAACATGCTGAAATATCACACTAGTTAAGTGTAAAGGGCTAAAAATAATGTCATGACATTTAGTACGAACAGTTCCTTAAGGACACGATGAATATGGATACATGATGATGATTCATTTCCTTTTGCTAACGTTTATGAATGTTTAGAGCTAGTATTTTAACATGTTTGGTCATTATTGGCGCGTTCAAAGATTTCGAAATTGAAACTGCATGCCCTCGATAATACTTCATTTGACTTATTCATTAAATTGTTTGACGCTCAAGTTCTATCAGCTGTCTTGTATAGTTCTGAGTTATCGAGGTTGCGAAAAGCTGCAACTGCTGCGAATTAGTTCCTACATTTACCTTTCATAGTTTGTTCCAGTGGACAAATGGAATATTGATGAGCTAATTCATTGTGAGAGAAACCCGTATCCATGTGTCGTTTTTGCTTGAGCTAATTATATTCATTTACGTTGAAGTTAGTACAAATGGATGACAGTAGAGTACCTCGCAAAGCTTATGTGTTGTATGGTGCACATACGAAAGAAGAAAAAAACATCAACCAAGACAGTCTCTGTTTGACTGGATGCGGGTTTTTTTTTTTTTTTTTTTTTTTTTTGTTATTATTTCTGAGTCAAGATGTCGACAATGTCGATGGATTTCTAGTCAGTTTCAAAGCAAGGTGCCTGAAGGCGGACACTGAAGCAAATTTTAAAAAGAAAAGTTGCTAGTTCCACTGGACAAACTAGACAAGCAGGTTACAGGACAAGAACGCACCGATGTTTTGTCCTGTTATCTGTTTTGTCTAGTTTGTCCAGCGGAACCAGTTACTTTTTTCTTTTTGAATTCGATGAATTTTTTTTAACGCGTTTTGCTAGACATTGCCTGACTGCATTGATAGAATAGGTGTGATGTCATTTGAAAAGGTTTCAAAATAGCAAATAATGAATTAGTACCAGGGGAAAAAAACAAACGCAGGCTAACAATTCCTCTGTTATTACAATAATGACTTGGAAAAAAAAAAAAAAAAAAAGAAAAGAAAGAAAAGGGAGGATCTGTAATACAAAGAAAACGGAAAGGAAAAAAAGATTCGAATGTTAGATTACAAATGTGAAATCCTTCATTATCAGCATATGGGGAGCCACTGTAATCCGTCTTGAAACCAGAACTATTCATAACGCCTGCTCAGAGGCTTTCATCATTGATTCGCACTCATCAGTAAGACACTGTTGACTGTTTCGATGCTACCAGTGCACGCGCGTGCGCGCGCGCACACACACACACACACACACACACACACACACACACACACACACACACGCACGCACGCACGCACGCACGCACGCACGCACGCACGCGCACACACACACACACACACACACATTCAATATTTTATTCATTTATAGATTGATTCACACACACACACAGACACACACACACACACACACACACACACACACACACACACACACACACACACACACACACACACACACACACACACACACACACACACACACACACACGTGTGTGCACACTCACACGCATTTATTTGTTATTTTATCCATTTATAGATTGATTCATTAGGCATTATTCATATGTTGCTTGCCTTCTCCTTGATTATTCACCCACTTTTCCTCACGCTCTTTCTCATCTTCCTCCCCCCTATCTTCTTCTCTCCTCCTCCGCCTCTTCTATTTTCTCCTCCTCTTCC
>JADBJO010000493.1:202702-207702 GCA_016801955.1 Conus betulinus
GTGTGCGTGTGTGTGTGTGTGTGTGTGTGTGTGTGTGTGTGTGTGTGTGTGTGTGTGTGTGTGTCTGTGTGTGTCTGTGTGTGTGTGGGTATGCAAGTGTGTCTGAGGGTAGGGGTGGGTGGGGGTGGTGCGTGTGTGCATGCCTTTGTAGTTTCGTGTGGCAATGCCTGTAGATCTGTGCACGTGTATATTCATGATTCAGTCATGGCACAAGGTTTACTGCATATGCCGCTGGGGCATGCTTAGCACTTGTAAGGCTTCCGACTCTTGCCCCAGGCGTGGGTTCAATTCCCACTTGAGATAGCGGGTAAGAAGAGATTCTTCTCTTCGGACTTCACTTATCTACCCAGATTCGTATTCCCTCACAGTCCTCCAACAAAAAAATAAAAAATTAACGCAAGCAAACATAAGAATGTCCTATGTGCACGTTCAGTTCCACTCCACCCCCTGAGAAAAGAGTAGACCATAGTGTGCCGGTGTGATTGATGAGACTGAGGAGATAAATACAAAACCCTTGCACACTTGTGTGTGATGTTTATATCTCATATCCAAAGACGGAATGAGGCTACAATTATGGAAATATAACAAAGATATGCAAGTACGCAAAGAAATCTAACTAATGAAGAACCTATAAATTGTACCTGACGAACGAAAGAGACAGACAGACAGACAGACAGACAGACAGACAGACAGTCAGACAGACAGAGAACATGTGCGTCTACATGCCTCCATATGTGGGTGAGTTGGATTATATATGGATGTTGATGGTAGTGTTGAGTAACTATTGAACAATGCTGATGCTGACAGTGGGAGATAGCATGGCTTGTAGCAGTTGTTGTCCCAGTGTTGGTGGTGACGTTCAAACGAATTTAAATGCCGCAGGTTTGTGACTCCTGTAATATAGTGTGTATCTATAGGATATCATATTACTTTGGATAGCCATGTCGAATTTTAAAGAACTCCCGGATTGAGTGGGCTTTTCGTTTTATCATTCTAACTGTATCATTTATTTATTTTTTTAAAAAAAACAATGCTTTTTGGACCATCAGAGGACAATTTTTGCCGTAAATAGAAGAATTGTGTACTATACTTACAACTTTCATTTGATAATAGTTATTACCTTTCTTTTGGGCACTGATATTACGTCATAAAAAATCTCAACATCATGACTTTACTAACATGCAGGAGGCCAGTTGAAACAAAGCGCCGATTGTTAAAGGAAATGATTGACATACTTGATCACTTCACCTCAATATCTTATGAAAGGCGGAAGACTCAAAGTTATAATTTCACTACTTTCGGTACATTGTCCAATATACAAGTGGTGCTATACGAAGCCAGAATCGTTCATTGTTTGTTATGATTTCGTGGCACTTCTCAGTGGCATTTATAACTTCAGTTTTACAATTATGTTTGTGATGAATGGTTCTTTTTATGATGGAAATCTTTCGTTCTTATAGAATGGTAAGTGTGTTGCTTCCCTTTCCATGGAAAATATATAGTGATCAACTTAAGGAACTCCTATATACATCAGGTATCCTACAACGGAAACTTTTTGTACCTATCAAGCATGTTAATAATTATAAAAATGTGGACATTTTACACATCCCAAAATTTCAATGTGGCTTGATTTAAAAGGCTGAAATACATTCTGTCAGGATTTTTTTTATGGGAGGGGGGGGGGGCGGGGGGAGGGGAGGCGGCGGCGGACTAGGATTCCTGGATGATAGGAACGAACTGATGACAAAAACGAACGAGCAATAAATACACAAATAAAACTTGTTCATACAGTCCACACCCTCAACATCAAACACGTACACCCAAATGCAAACGAAGAAGGTAAAAATATCTTGTTTATTCCGACTGTAATGATGGTAGCGGTGGCGGTTGTGCTGGTGATGGTGAAATTGTCAGATTTACCAGACTACATCTCACTCATCATTAACAAGCACGTGCAGAATCTGAACAGGTTGTCACAAACAGCCAGACATTGTCCTCCGTCATTTACGTAAAGTTGCAAAGTGGTGGGCACGTTGGAAGAGGCAAGACCACTGCAAAGCAAGCACCCAGCTCCCGATCTTGTTGCCAGACATGCCGCTGACAACAGTCACGGCAGTAATGGACGTTCAACTGGCTTGCAGAGACTGGCGGCAGGACATCCGCCAAACTTGGGCCTGGCTGAGCAGACAGAGCAATCTCATTTGCCTCCAGACCTCCATCAGATTAGAGCGTCATCACTGCAAGGGTCCAGAGAAGACAGAAGCCACCCCAGCGGAAGATATTGTATTTGTTTGCACTGTAGAGAAGCTGGCGTCTCTTGGGAAACGGGATTGAATTATCTCCCCCTCACCACCGTCCATCAAGACGAGGGGAATCGAGCAACTTTTCATTTGCCTTCTCATCTCTCATCCGCAATCGATGTACACTGCTTTACCAATGGCAGCCAACTGAGGACAATTGACTGACGCGCGATGTCAACGGTGAGCGACACAACGGAGAAACCTCTGCCCAGTTTCCTTTTGTGCATTTGCGTGAGCGTCAACATAATTTGTGTCCAACGTGACGGTCAACAAGTGCGTCGTATGCATCATCAGTACTAAGACGGTCAGCAGATCCTGCTGCCGCTTGATTTTAGCGAGAGTAGTGTAGGTCTGTCTCGTGATGGCGGCTAAACTAAAGCCTGCCTCCATAGATTGATTTTTTTTAAAATACAATTCAACAATAGCATTCATTTTTTAAAATACAGTTCAACACAACCTGAGACGGTGTCTGCTGAACTAAACACAACATGAAATAATTGGGCAAAGAATTGTTGTGTTTTCTTATCTTATCAACGTAGTATCATTGTTCCCCGCGCTATTTATTCCAGCTCCCTGTTCAGAGTCAGACTTTGGCGTGTCCCGTCATTGCCGTGGTACCAGCAATCCACAGGGAAGGAGTCAATGCCACGCTGTCATTGGCCAATAGACCAGAGGAGACACTGCACTGCTGCCGAATCAGCTCGATGTTTTCTGTGGTGGCTGTTCTGATCCGCCATAAGCGGTCACCGCCCACTAATTCTCCTACTGACAGTAATCAGTCATGGAATCGGCATGTGTGAATGTCCTCCTCTTTAGGGCGCCACCACGTCTTCACAATGGCAGTCCATATGAACTCGCTGATACCAGCGATCTCGACACGAACTATCCAAGGGCACAGACTACACACGAAATCAAAACTGATGTTACTGTAATATCAAGGTATGTCCAGCCACTGAACGTGAAACTTTTTTCTACCAGGTACTGATGAAAATGGGGGTAATAAAGATGACGTTGGAGAGTTCCATTCTGATCTCAGACTGCATGACAGGGCTGTACTTCACGCTTACTTTCCTAATATCCTGGTTTCAACCAGGCCTAAAAGATACATATACCGACCGTGGTCAAGAAATTGAGCAATACCCCCAGAGACGGATCCATTAAATAGACAGAACTCAACTGTCTTGCCCCAGTCTCCTAAACTGAACACAGAGCAAAGCCAACTCTGGGTAGGAACTGGTCATGGACCAAAAAAAAACGACCAAGGTTTGGTATTGTCAGGATTCCATTTTTGACTTCTAATTGGTATCATTGAGAATGTGTTGTGAACGTCTTGTGGAAAGGGTCTGTGTTTCCTTGACTGACTACGACAGTGGTATTCAATTGTCTCAACACGGTCTTGTGATTTCAGTTACATCAACAAAGTTTCGGTACCCGATGACTTCCTTATCAACCAAATGGACAAGTGTTGCCCTCTTAATTCCAATTATTCACCGAGAAAATGTCTGAAATATGACATCTTTATGTGGACGTATTCTGTCTACACGACACATGATCTCTCAGTGGCACTGAGGACAGTGTGTAGTGCTTCACAGCAGCGTTTCAGGTCATAGATGGTTCCGTTCACTGCTGTCCTTGTGATGTTTGCTCACGTCTTCAAAGATGTCCCTGCAGTAACTACCCCCCCACTCTCATGTCGATCTCGAGAGACGACAAAGTTTTTGTTGTAGGGATATTTCTGTTGTTGATGACTCTCGCTGCACATTGAAGCGTACTTTGGAGGCCATGCCATTCTTGAGGAAAGGCATCAGAACTAACGGTCTGGAAAAATCTGACAGAACGAAATAAATAAAACTATGACGTTAATCACTTAAATGACAACCTGCAGTGTTTTTATACGTTCGCCAGCATTCTAGTGATCGTCTTTAAACAGATTGTTCAAAGAAACATCTGTGTGTGTGTGTGTGTGTGTGTGTGTGTGTGTGTGTGTGTGTGTGTGTGTGTGTGTGCGCGCGCGCGCGCGCGCGCGCAAGCAGACTAACAGACAGAGAAACGCGAGGAAACTGACGAGAGGAGAGCGGAAGGCTGTATCTGAAGAGAGAAAGAGGGGAAATAACACCACTTTCAGCTCTTAAACAGCATACTCATAAGCTTACCGAAACTTTTCTGCGGACGAAAGATCCATCTTATACTCTTTCTCTGAAAATGTTCTATGAAAACGCCTAACCGTTTTAAGGCCGTCTAAAGACTTGTTAGCTAATGTTCAGAGTCACGCCTTCCACTCTGTCCCATATGTAATGCATCAGCTGAACTGACCGAAGACGGAACATGACACAGCCATTCAGGTGAGAGTGACACTGTTTGCGGCTTATGTTGAAATCCCAACGTCTTCTCACATGCTCAAAGATGAACTTGGTAAGGTGCTGTGAGACATGGGGTTTCTTTGTCGTCAATTATGCAAGTTCAGTGGAGAACAAACACTGGCAAGTTATGGTGAAAGGGACAGAGGAAGGGAGGATGTGTCAGGGAACTGCAAGGGAGGGGGCTACGGGGGAAGAGAGAGAGAGAGAGAGAGAGAGAGAGAGAGAGAGAGAGAGAGAGAGAGAGAGAGAGATCATACCATTTTCGAATTCCCTATGCATGTGTGTCTGTGTACAAGATAAATCAATGGCAATACTTAAGGCAAAATATCATCAATTCCTT
>JADBJO010000493.1:220202-222702 GCA_016801955.1 Conus betulinus
GATGTTAAATCTACGTACATCTGAATGGATTTTCTATCATTGACACATCGTGTAATGTACACATGACAAAGCAGTTCCCTAAAAGAGAGGAATGTAAAGTTTTGAAGAAGCTCTAGAGTGGTTTTATTCAAATCATTCTGTTGATATCATTTGATGTGATAAGCTATGAGAAAGATTGTCCCAATATGGAAACTCTGCTGGACGTTATTTTAACAAATCGAAACAATTCTTTATATGATTCCACCAGTAAAAATATCATACTTCAAGATATTAGATATTTGGTGAGAGTGGTCATCAAAGCAGGAACACGTTGTCTTGAAATAAATGACAAATGCCGACATAAGTGTTCACCTCCCAAGTTCCTGAGTACAAAACATGATCCTCCCAAGTTCCTGAGTACAAAAATGATGATCACCTCCCAAGTTCCTGAGTGCAAACATGATCACCTCCCAAGTTTCTGAGTACAAAAATGATCACCTCTCAAGTTCCTGAGTACAAAAATGATCACCTCCCAAGTTCCTGAGTAAAAAATGATTGCTGTTTGTGAGTCGTGACCCATTCTTACATGTAATACGAAAATCGTTGGGTGAGTTGAGATCCTATTCATTTAAAATTTAAGGAGAGATTTTTGGTGCTGTTTTTGTTGTTGTTGTCATTCTGCTTTCACTGTCAGGGCAACGGACAACTGTTCTGCTGTTCTTGTTTCTAGTTTACCAACACCCAGAACAGTGGACCACTGCTGTCATTGCAATAGTCCCTGTAATCAATGCTGCTGCAATAACTGCCAATTTCTTTTCCCGTCCCCCACCCCCCACCCCCACGCGCCTTCCCCAGTATTGTATTTGACTGGCAGATTTGTCGATTAGTCAGAAAATGAACTGATGTTGGGATTACAAAGGTGCGTTAAGTCCCTAAAGCCTTAAACGTTCAGAAAGTTAAAGAATGAAAAAAAAAAAAAGGACACTGAATTCATATTGAATGTTGAATGGGAGAAGTAAACTGATTGACGAACAGCTTAAACGGGAATATGAGAACAGTATCAGAGTATGGGACATTAACCTAGCTTTATGTAAGCCAACTCCCTCTCCCACGCACTTGAAAATAGTTGTATTTTCAAAATCCAACAGTTTTTTTCCGGAGATTCGTTTTCTGTCCCGTTTTCTGTGTCACCTCAATGGCATTGAAAACCATGCCGTCATTCGGACCCCCCACCCCCTCCTCTCTCTCTCTCTCTCTCTCTCTCTCTCTCTCTCTCTCTCTCTCTCTCTCTCTCTCTCTCTCTCCCCCTCCAGAAAAGGACATCCAAAACCCTCCCACATTCTTTTCGGAATTACGTTTTCGTGCGGATGTCTCCGAGGTGGACACGGACTGGGAACCTCTGATTATGCGTCTTTTCCCGGTGCAGCGAAAGGCGGCTGTCTCCCCCTTTTTTTTTCACATGTCAGTTTTAGAAGGAAAGGAGCACCTTGGCTCCTTGGAGGGTTGCATTGTGAAACAAATTATTTTGCCGTTTTCACGGCCGTAACTGATATTGTTTGTAATGGCGCTGATCTGTTTCTTCATTGTGTTTCTTGTGTTTATTCGTTGTTGCTTTTAGTGCAGTGCAATTGCTCGTTTCCTTCGTTCTTTGCTGAGAATGATTGACCTCTTTTCAATTCTGTATTTTTATCTTTTTTTTTTTTCTTTTTCTCTGAAACTGTTTTAGTGATTGTTTATTTCAACTGCTTCTCTATGTCTCTCTGTCTCTCTCTCTCTCACTCTCTCTCTCACTCTCTCTCTCCCCCCAACGCGTATGAAAATATGCCATGAATTTTGTGGGGGGTTTTTTACAAGTAGGATCAACATCTACAGGTGACTATTTTTTTATATTGTGAAATGCTGAGCTAAAAAAATAGACATAACAGCTTCATTACACCTATTCAGCATAAAACAGACATATCAGGCGTGCACACACACACACACACACACACACACACACACACACACACACACACACACACACACACACACATGCACTCACTTTATAATCCTTAACATGCGCACACGCACCTACAAACCCAAGCCCATCCATACCCATCTCCTCCCTCTTTCCGTTTCTCTCTCTGTCTCTCTCTGTCTGTCTGTCTGTCTGTCTGTCTGTCTGTCTGTCTGTCTGTCTCTCTCTCTCTCTCTCTCTCTCTCTCTCTCTCTCTCTCTCTCTCTCTCTCTCTCTCTCCCTCCCGCCTCTCTCTCTGTCTCTGCATCATTACAGCTATATGTGTGGTTCTTGTGTGCAAGAGCACACCGATTGGTTGTTTAGTTGTTGATTTTTTTTTTCACTTTCTGTTTATTTTGTCATCACTGATTTCTCCGATGTGCCTTTATTTTCTCTCTCTCTCTCTCTCTCTCTCTCTCTCTCTCTCTCTCTCTCTCTCTCTCTCTCTCTCTCTCTCCTCTCTCTCTCTCTCTCTCTCTCTCCCTCTCTCTCTCTCTCTCTCTCTCTCTCTCTCTCTCTCTCTCT
>JADBJO010000493.1:227702-230202 GCA_016801955.1 Conus betulinus
TATGGTTTTTTTTTATACAGTTTATTCCTCGTTTCTTTAAGGAATTTTTTTCTTTACAGACTGTAAAGTGGTAAACTTCCATTCCCCGCTCAATTCATTCAAATGCTGTCCCTTGATTATGCAGAACTCAAAACCAGGCGCTCCCGAGTTATACCAGGTAGTCTATAGCAAAGGGGTTGTTATGGGTATATCAGGGGTGTTGATAGTGTAAAAACTATGAAATAATTGAATGTTGTAATGGTACACGTGGTTATTTCACAGTTCATGAAATTGTGACGAAGCTGAATTTGAAATGGGGAAACACATTCCATCGTTTTTTTGGATTGGCTCAGATCTCTTGCATGACGTGAACAAACAGATGAAGAAGTAAAAAGATAGATAATAGATGATAGATAGATAGATAGATAGATAGATAGATAGATAGAGATAGATAGATAGATAGATAGATAGATAGATAGATAGATAGATAGATAGATAGATAATAGATAGATATCCCAGATACTCATCCACCAAACACATTAGTCCAGCGCACACCAAGAACGTAATAAATATCTTATCAAATGATTTTTTCTAGGATTAGTGGTTGTGGTGGTAGTAGTACTAGTTGAACAAGAAGTATGAATAGTAGTAATAGTGGTGGTGGTGGTGGTGGTGGTGGTGGTGGGTGGTGGTGTGTGATGGTAAGGGCAGTGTCGTCATCAAATGTCAGAAATAGTAGACTGCATCTCTGCAGGAATCAATGTGTACGCGCATATAGGCACTGGTTGTCGTAAACAGTCGAACTCTTTCTTCTAATTGTCATCTACGTACAGCTGCAAAGTGGTAGACAAGCTGGAAAAGAAAAGACCACTGTAAAGCAAAGCCATCGTCAGCACCTAGTTTTCTCACACTGCTGGCAGGCATGTTGCTGGGCAACTCCCAGTCCCTGCAGGTATGGACGTTTAATTGGTTTGCAGAGACTGACAGCAAGATCTCTGCCGAACGTAAGCCTGGATGAGCGGACAGAGAAATCTCATTTGCCTCCAGACCTCCATCGGATTAGAGCGTTGTCGCCACAAGGGTTCACCAGTGAGAGAAGTCACCCCAGCAGAACACATTGTATTTGCATGCACTGCAGCGGAGCGGGCGTCTCTTGAAAAACCAGATTGAGTTATCTCTCTCGGACCACCGTTCATCCAGGCAGGGGAGTTAAGCATCATTTCATTCGCCTCCTCGTCTCTCGTCCGGAATTAATCACTCAGCGTTCCAATGCCAGCCAAACTACGACAATCGAAGCGTGACAATTGGACAAGCAAACTTCTTGTCCTCTGACGTGAGCATCAAATAAGGTATGTGTCCGACAGGAAACGCATCAACAGGAATAAGGAGGCCCACAGGTCTTGCTGCTGTTTGACATCAGTGAGGCTTGTTGTGATGTCAGCCGAGGTGAGACAAGATTGCATAGTTTTGCTTTCAAACACGGCTTCGGTTTCGAAATAGCCTCCCTTGGACAGTAAATGACATGAAATAATTGACCAAAGCTTTGACATTGTCAGGGACTACTCTCAGACTTAATTGTCAGCAATGGCAATGTGTGTCATGATTGTCGTGTGTCTAGGGTCTATGTTACCTTGACAAAAATACAACGATCTTTAAGATCTCAATCATTTTTGTGTGATTGCAATGATGTCCACTAAAGTTTAGACCCATCAACCATATGGTCAGATACTGTTCGTCGAGAAAGTTTCTGAAGCATGACAAGCTAATGTGGATTCGTTCTGTATAAATGGCCTATGACAACCACTGGCACAGAGGACACAGCTTGGAAGGTTCGTCAGCAGCGCTTCATAATACAGAAGTATCAGCTGACGCTGCATTATGCTGTTCCCAACGTCCTCCACGGTAAGTCTGCAGAGACGCATGATCATGATGCATTGATCTTTCTGAGCTGTCATTACAGACTATGCCAGGAATGTACAACGATATCCAAATTCGGGCATACAACACTGTAGTCTGAATCCCACTGCACTGGAGAAAAAACGTGGGCAGTCCTAGTTATGTAAACTTGTTTTCTCTTACTGAAAAAGAAAACTCATGTGTCTTGGATCCAGGAACAGACTGGAATCTGTTTGTTGTGGCGTGTACTGTAGCATCACTTCATCCATCAACCAGGACCAGTTCAGGGAAAAGCATTGGGGCCAGGCTTTGTCCAGTCTGATTTCTTACTCCGACAATGGTATTCTACGCCATCGCTCAGACGTGATCCTATACCCCTTGGCATCATATCACAATGACACGCCTTTTATATGACTGATGTGATACTGATACCTGAAATTGTATTAGCAGTTGCATATGCCTATGGGTTTTTTTTTTAACTGTTTATCACCATTCTAGTGATTTTTTTTTTTATCTTTAAACGCTTAAATATTCAAAAGGACTCTCTCTCTCTCTCTCTCTCTCTCTCTCTCTCTCTCTCTCTCTCTCTCTCTCTCTCTCTCTCTCTCTCTCCCTCCCTCCCCCC
>JADBJO010000493.1:232702-237702 GCA_016801955.1 Conus betulinus
ATTAACTTTTCAATGAATAACGAGTCATTTTCTTTCTAAAACTGACTGATCACATGTAATGTGAAGACATGACTTTAATTGTAGTCCATATTTCATTTTTCAAACATCAACAAATCAGCTAACAAGTAAAAAATAAATGGATTAATTTTCATAACATAGACTTGTAGAGAGCTAAAGTTACGTGTATATTACAGCTCAGATATGAATATCCACGTTCGCGTGGCAGACGAATCCATAGACATGTAACTGGATTCGAGTAGAAATGTCTGGGAACCTATGATCTGTCGGTGAACGAAGAGACAGTGACTGAGACTACTTGCACACGGCGCAACTTTCTTAACTTACTTCTACAGTCTCACTCCACAGTCGACCCTGTCTGTTATTCACTTGCTGTCAGTCCTGGTTTGTCGTGGGAAGTCACATAGCTGTCAGGCAGACCGAGTGGCGTGTGGCCTGTTCCTCTAGTCTTGCAAACTGTATTGACAGTGGACATGAATGAACAGAGGCTGAGGGAGGGGAAACAGAATGCTGGGAAAGGAGGCGGCAATGCCAGCTACGTCAAGAAGTTCGAGAGATAATGGGAAGCAAGAGGGTTTGCATGTGCACAGTTTAGATGTTAGATGTTTTATTGTATCCTTCACAAACTTTCAGGGGTATATTTTGCGAGTTTCTGTGACAGAAATACGGCCATAATATGAAAGGGTTCCTTTTTCCTTTTTTTTTTTATTCTCCTTTTTTATGGCAATGATGTCAACAGATGTTTCGGGCCACGATGACCTCCTCGTCAACCAAATGATCAGGTATGGCTATTTCATTTATGTTGTACATCAGAGTTTCTGGAACGTGACAACTGGCCGTGGATCATTCTGTCTGTATGACGTATGACACCATTGGCGCTGAGGAGAGTTTGAGAGGCAGCGTTTCATAAACAGACAGATGCCTATATGGTGTTCCTCACGTCCTCGACGGTGGCCATTTCGTAACTTTTGATCTTGCATTGATCGTACTGAACTTTCTGTGGTGACGATGCCAGAAAAATATTCAATTTCAGGCATACAAAACTGTGGTCTGGATACAACTGCACTACAGAAAAACTTGGATTGTCCAACTTATATAAACTTGTTTCATCTTACTGATAAGCAAAACTCTTGTGTGTCTGACCTAATAGCATGGTCTGGAGTGTGGCTGATGTGGCTATGTGCTTAGTACCAATCCCTCAACCAGGACTAGTTCTTAGAAGAGCACACGGGGGCCAGGGTCAATCGTGTGTGATCTCTTACTCCATCAGTGGCATTCTCTTCCATCGCTCAGCCGCGGCCTTAATCCCATCTGCATTCTGTCATGATGACACGCCCTTGGTATGACTGATGTAGCATTGGTTTCTCATTAGTGGACAAAATTATCTGCTGTTGCTTTCGGACAGTACCACCTAACGTTGTTCTTAATGAATTGTTGACGTGTCAGGGCTGTCTATGGGTAGTAGTCCAATCCGCTTTCCCGATGGCTACTTCAACATTACAACACAAAATATCGCCACTGATATTAATTTTGTTTGTTTTTTTTTTTCAGCGCGCGTCTCGTTGTTTCATGGCTGTCTACAGTTTGATTTTCCCAGCTGACGGTGGACGAACAGGCGTGGACTTGGCGCAATGATGAGTTGGTGAAGACGGCGGACAGTTGCTGAAGATACTGGACCATTGAAGGAATCATACTGAAACCATCCGTTAACCTCGGGATCTCTCTTGGGCGTCTGCGTCTGCCAGTCACGTAGATTGTTACATAGCTATTAATCTGGATCATGGAGCTGTGCAAGGCGAGAATTATTTCGCTTTTCTTTTTTCCTTTTTTATCATGTTATCGTTGGTACATCACTGAACTCGGTCTTACATTTGTTTTTACGTGTAATCTGCAGTTTCCATTGAGAATTATGCTGGCCTCGACTTCGAGAGTACAGATATTTAGTTATAGTTTGTCGAGAGTGGCTGCAGTCTCCTAGAGATTTCTTTTTTTTTTTTTTTCGAGTGTTATTAATCAGGGTGTGAGGACAATATACCCTTTTTCATATTAGTGGGGCAGAGTGGACACTATAATGTGTGTAATATTTACACTGATTGTCTGTGGGTACACACTGAAGTCTAGTTAGTAGGCCAGGATGCTGCTGTTGAGGAGAGAGCGTCAGATCTCACAGCGTCGAAATCTCTTATGATTTTTAAAAGAAGCTATTAATGATTGGAGGAAATGGAATCTCTTGCGTGCTGTTGTTTTTTGTTTTTTGTTTAAATGAGACAAAAAATGCGGGCTTGTGTGGGGCTTGATGGGGCGGGGGGGGGGGGGGGGGGGGGGGGGGGGGGCTGGGGGTGTTGCGGGGTGGTGGGGGTTTGGGGAGGGGGGGACATGGGGGGTGGAAATGATGGGAGGGGAATGAGAAATAATTTTTTGGGGGGGGGGGGGGGGTGGTTGTCTGGGGGGGGGGGGGGGGGGGGGGGGGGGGGGGGGGGGGGGGGGGGTGGTGGGGGGGGGGGGGGGGGGTGTTGGGGGTGTGGGGTCCTAACTGGTGCGGCGGGGTGGGGTTTTTTTTGGGGGGGGGTTTTGTTGCCCGGGCGGGGGGATGGGGTGTTTGTTTTTTGTTTTGTGGGGGGGTTTGGGTGTGGGGGGGGGGGTGGGGGGGGGTAGGTTTTGGGGGGGGGGCGGTGGGGGGGGGTGGGGTGTGGAGGCGTTAGGTGGGAGTTCGGGTTTATGTGGGTCAACAGTTCTACCGTTCTGTCTGGGGTCTCTTTGGCGGGGGGGGGGGGGGGGGGGGGGGAAACAGGGGGGGGGGGGGGGGGGGGGGGGGGTAAATGGTTAAGGGGGGGGAGTCAGGGTCTGACCAGTCTAACGTTCTTTTCTCTTTAAAACAGATGAATATTTCAAATGGAGTGTAAAATCTCTCTCTCTCTCTCTCTCTCTCTCTCTCTCTCTCTCTCTCTCTCTCTCTCTCTCTCTCTCTCACACACACTCGTCACACACACACACACACACACACACACACACACACACACACACACACACACACACTCGCTCTCTCTCTTTGCCTGTCTGTCTGTTTCTCTGTCTGTGTGTCTGTCTGTCTCTTTCTCTCTCTCTTTCTATCTATGTATCTATCTATCAATCTATGTCTCATTCTGTCTGTCTTCCTGTCCGTCTAACTGTCTATCTGTCTGTCTGTCTGTCTCTCTGTCTGTCTCTCTGTCTCTGTGTACCTACACACACGTGTGTGTGTGTATGTTTGTGTTTGTGTGTGTGTGTGTGTGTGTGTGTGTGTGTGTGTGTGTGTGTGAGTGTGTGTGTGTGTGTGCGGGTGTGTGTGTGTGTGTGTGTGTGTGTGTGTGTGTGTGTGTGTGTGTGTGTGTGTGTGTGTGTGCAGGGTATCAGAGACAGAGAAATGCTGAAGCTTAAAAGGGAGGGTGGTATTTGAAGAGAGAAAGAGTCAGAATTATAACTCCATTAACTCTTAAACAGCATATCCATAATCTCTTTAAATCTCTTCTGTGGACGAAAGATCCATCTCCGATTCTTTCTGAAAGTTTTCAGTGAAAAAGCCAGAACTTTCAAGGTCGAACAAAAAAAAAAAAACCTTTTCAGCTAGTGTTCAGGGAGTCACGTCCACCACTCCGTCCTCAAGGTGATGCATTAGCTGAACTGATGGAAGAGGGAACATTACGTGGCTACTGAGGCTAAACTGACTGCAGCTCGGTATTGACAGATCGAAATAGGAACATAGACGCGTGCGTGAGGAAGGTGCCATACGACAAAGGATTTGTTTGTCATCGTTTCTACAAGTTCTGGCACGTGGCATGGACATCATGGATAGAAAAAAGGAAATGTGTTCAGAGGATGAACAAGGACTGGAGGAGCGAGAGAGAGAGAGAAGGAGAGAGAGAGAGAGAGAGAGAGAGAGAGAGAGAGGAGGAGGAGGAGTCGGGAGGGAAGAAGGAAGGGGGGGGGGGGAGGAGATTTATCGTCCATTTAGCAGATAACGCACTACGACGGGGGAAAAAAGACATATTTACCGATACTAAACGGAAAGATTTTTATATGCACGCACACACACACACACACACACACACACACACACACACACACACACACACACACACACACACACACACACACACACATACACAAACAGATACACACAGACGCGCGTGCGCACGCGCGCGCGCGCAGAGTCGTTTGTATGTTTGACACCCAGTTAAAATGACCGGATTCATGAATTGACAAAAGGAATTTTATAAATTTGTCCGCATATTCTTAACACAAGGAGATGGAGAGAAAGACAGACGCAGAGAGAAGGAGAGAGAGAGGGACAGGGAGGGGAAGAGAAGGGAGGAAGGAAGGAATAATGGAGGGGGGGAGGAACGAAGAGAGAGAGAGAGACAGAGAGAGAGAGAGAGAGAGAGAGAGAGAGAGGGTAGAGAGAGAGAAAGAGAAAGAGAGAGAAAATGAGTGAGTGAGTGAGTGAGACATGGCATATTACTTCTTATCAATTATAACAATAACATTTAATCTGAATTTCTTACACATGAAAGCCACTCTAACAAAAGTTTCTGGAGTATATGTGCAGGAAAGTACATCTTTTTCTTTCCGATAGATTACTAATCTGCCACACTGTATCATACAAGTGCATATTTTGTATTGAGACAGACAGACAGACAGACAGACAGAGACACAGAGAGTGAAAGAAGAATTTTACTAAATTTATAGTGTCTATCAAAGCTGAAATGAGAATATGTATCATTAGACACAATTCCATCACAAAATCTTGTTACGTAGTTTCATAGTGCTTTGGTTTAATCATGGGATACGCCATTGCATCCATTAGTGTCCCCATATATAACGAGACATTCTCATTCTGGAACTGACAGATCGCCGATAATGTTCAGAGGGCACCCTTCATTTCCGTTCACATTTCATTTTCCACAGCAGGTTTACATGTAGAACGCCAGTGAAACTACGGTGCT
>JADBJO010000493.1:242702-247702 GCA_016801955.1 Conus betulinus
GAAATGGCAACACGTATTCAGTTTCTCATTTCAAAGGATGAAATTCATTCCATCAGCTTTTTTTTCTGATTTTGTTTTGTTTTCTTTTTTTTTAGGGACTGGGGGAAGAGGTGGGTGGATGGGCCAAGGTCTCTTTGAATGATGGAAACGAAATGATGCAAAACACGAATAAGCTAACAAAATACATATAAAGACCACGTGTACACAGCCCACAATCTCTTCCAGCACACACACATATACCCAGTATACTTTAAGAGCGTAAAAAACAGGTTGTTTTTTTTTTAATGGTATTCATTCTTTTTTTCTAGTGACAATACTGGTGGTGGTCGTGGTTGTGGTAGTGGTGATAGCAGTGGCATCATCGTCATCAGCTGCCATAAATACCATACTGTATTTCAGTCGGCATCAGCATGTACGCACATAAAGGAACTAGTTGTTACAAACACTCAGATTCTCTCTTCTATTGATCATTCAGAACTGTGAAGTGGTAGACAAGTTGGAAGAGACGAGACCACAGCAAAGCAAGGTAATTCCCAGAACCTATCTCCTCACAAAGCAAGGTAATTCCCAGAACCTATCTCCTCACATTGCTGCCAGACATGTTGCCGATCACTTCCAGTCCCTGCAGGAACAGACCTTCTGTTGGTTTGCAGAGATTGACAGCAAGATATCTGCCAAACTTGGTCCTGAATGAGTGGAGAGAGAGAAATCTCATTTTCCTCCCAGACCTCCATCAGATCAGAGTATGTGCGCCGCAAAGGTCCAGCAAAGAGAGGAGTCACCCCACTGGAAGATATTGTATTCGTTTGCACTGCAGCGAAGCTGACGTCTCTTAAAAATCACAATTTAGTTATTAATCACCCTCCCCCCCCCCCCCCCCCCACCCCAATGATCACCGGTTCACTAAGGCGAGGACGGAGGGGGGGGGGGGGGGGGGGGGGGAGTTCAATGTCTTTTCGTTTGCCCTCTGGTCTCTTGCGCTGAATCGATGTACTCTACGTGCCAATGGCCGCCACATGAGGAGAGCTGAAAGGCGCGCGATGCCTGCAGTAAGTACAATAACAACCAGACAGACAAACGTCTGCTGGTCTCCCCTCTTCCTTGCCCACTTACGTGAATGTCAACAATATTTATGTCCAAAATGAGCGTCAACAAGAAATCAAGATGTCAGCAGGTCTCGCTACTGTTTGACATCAGCGAGGTTTCTTGTTTTGTGTCAATTAAGGTGATACCTGGTTACTCAGTGTTTGTTGAAAAAACATATGTTAAACTTAAAAATGTCTCCACTGGATAATATTCAACATGAAATAATTGACCAAGGCTGTCAGGACTCCACGTGAGCTTCAAGTCGTTAACACTGGCAATGTGTTTGATGAATGCCGCGTGCATTTGGTCTGACTCTACATGAGCTTCAAGTCGTTAACACTGGCAATGTGTTTGATGAATGCCGCGTGCATTTGGTCTGTGTTTCCATGACAGAAATACAACGATGATATAAAGGTCTTAATATGTTGTGGTTGCAGTGATGATATTAACTTACGGGTCATAGTGCAATAACCTCCCATCAACCAAATAAACAGATGCTGGCATTTAATTTAGAACTATTCATCGACAGAGTTTTGTAAAACATGGCATCTTGATATGGACACATTCTGTTTATATCGCGCATGACCCCAGAATAAGGACAGCTTGAAGGCTTGGGCAGAAACCTTTCATGGCATAGATCAATCTTTATAGATCATGCTAAAAAATGTGCACTAATGTTCAAATGCAGGCATACAATACTGTAATTTAAGCAGAGTGACGCTGCAGAAAATCGTGGTTGACCCTTGCGAAGTAAATTTTTGTTTTTGCTGTTCAACAATTATGATGAAAAAAAAAAAACTAGTGTGCTTGACCTAATGACATATCCTAGAGACATGGAAACAGATTCATGCAGCGCGCTGTGCTGTGTTGATATTTTCTCAACCAGGACCGTTCGAGGAATAGCAAGGGTGCCAGGGTTTATCTTGTCTCGTCCCATCTCATCTACTCCAATGGGCCATGGGCTTAACGTCCGTCTGCGGTCTGTCACTATGACACGCCTGATATGACTGATGCAATTCTGATCCTCATCGGTGGAGAGAATGATCTGCTCTTTGCTTGCTGCCCGTCCCAGTGGCCGTGGTTCTGAGTCCACCCCAGGCATGCTAAGCGATGTCTGTGGTCTAATCTCCTATCCGAGCAGCGCCTTTCGATTTCTTACTCCGCCGTGTACAACACATGGCTACTGAACATCGCCTGGTGGCTTCCGAATGAATGCTAGCGCCTAGCTGTTTCATAGGTGTGTCCAAGCCGATTTTCCCAGATGACTCTAGGAGATCAGGCAGGGGCTTAGTGCAGTATGATGCCGCTGAAGATCGTGTTCACTTGATGTCGTTATTGGCTATGGAGGGATGCTCTCTGAAAGAAGTTGATCGACTGTCACTCACGGCAGTCTGCCACTCATCTGGGCTGTTTTATTTGCGGGTATCGGCATTGCTTATTGTCAGAACTAAAGCAAAATTTATTCTGTCGGGGTCTCTCATTATTATTAAATGCATAAGTGAATGTATGTCTGAACTTCGTTTTTTTTTTTCAGCTTATTTGATGCTGGGCTAGACTGCAGGAAACAGTTTTTTTTTTTTTACATTTTTGTTTAGGGTGAGAATTAAGTCCCTCGAACTGTTTCTTTTCGCCTTCATTAATTGGAAAATCATGGCAGCATCTCCTTTGTCAAATCGGTAAATACACACACGGGTGTAGTGTGAAGACAATCATGCGGCTGTTGTTGAATAAATCCTGTTTTTTTGTGTCTCGGTGCACATTGATGTCTACGTATAAGGCCACGATGTTGTACAGAAAGGCTCATCAGAGGTTAGAATGATGAAATCTCGGGCATTATGAAATGAAGACCATGACGGTAATCATTCAAATCAGACTTCTAAACCAAATAACAACATTTTTGTCATTTGCAACACCATTCTAACATCTCTTCTCTTTTGATCAGCCGAATAGCAACAAAAGTGTAATGCAACACCATTCTATTATCTTTTCTCTTTTGAACACTGAATGTAAATAGAGGTGTAAAGCAACGCCATTGTCTTTTGAACAGCTGAATGTTAACAAATGTGTAAAGCAATACCAGTCTATTATCTCTTTCTCTTTTGAACAGCTCAACTTTACCGAAAGTGTAAAGCAACACCCTTCTATTATCTGTTCTCTTTCGAATAGCTGAATGTTAACAAAAGCTCTCTCTCTCTCTCTCTCTCTCTCTCTCTCTCTCTCTCTCTCTCTCTCTCTCTGTGTCTCTGTGTGTGTGTCTGTGTGTGTGTGCGCGCGTGCGCGTGTGTGTGTGTGTGTGTGTGTGTGTGTGTGTGTGTGTGTGTGTGTGTGTGTTGTGCGCGCGCGCGCGCGCGCGCGTGCGCGCGACGTGCAGAGAGAGAAAGTTGAGGATGCTGAAGAGGAGAGTAGGCAGGGTATATATAAAGAGAAAAGGATGAAGTCTGACCACACCGTTTTCTCTTAAACGGCATACCCATACAGTCTTTAAACCTTCTCTAAGTACAACATATCGATCTCCGATTCTTCCCGAAACTTTTCGATGAAAACGCCCAGAACTTTCAAATCCAGTCTAAAGACCTTGCAGCTAGTGTTCAGGAGTCACGCCTCCCACTCTGTCCCATATGTGATGCATTGGCCAAACTGATCGAAGACGGAACATGACATGGCTGTTGAGGTCAGAGTGGCACTGGATCATGTTGAAATCCCACTGTTCACACATATAAAGGAAAAAGATGAACATGGGCTTGGACATGGGGAACATACTGGAAGATAAGGAATTTGTTTGTCATCGTTTCTATACTTTCAGTGGAGAACGAACACTGGCTATTGCTGGTGACAGGGACAGAGTGCGGATAGGATGCTGGGGGCTGGGGGAATCAGACAGAGTGGAGGACTGAAGGGGAGGGGCTGAGAGAGAGAGAGAGAGAGAGAGAGAGAGAGAGAGAGAGAGACTCTTGAGAGAGAGAGAGAGAGAGAGATCTTGAAATGACCCAATTTTGTGTTCGATTATCCTATTTCTGAAACACAAGGCTTTGCTACATATTCAGTTAATTCTTCTGTAGCTCTTTCATTGTTATCAGATAATAGCATGGAAACTGTTGAGAGATTTGATTTGCTATGAAGAGGAATTCGGTTCGGCAACTCTTGAGTTTATTTGCTCAGGCAATACAACGGAACATGGAAAAATGGACAAATGAACTCTGAACATTAATAATGTAAAAACCACTGCTTCAAAATCTAACCCACCTTCCCGCACCTTAAATTTTCTCAAACTGTCTCTACGTTATTTTTGTGTGATTACTGTTAGCATTATTCTGCCTGAAAATGCTGTTAACACAAGAGAAATATTTGTACGTACCTTTACCTTCTATGTTTGCATGCCCAACCTGCTTGTAAAGGAAAATAAGCCTGTCGTCAATTTCTGCTATAAATCCACTCATAAACTACAAACTGGCTCAAAACAAAAAGTACTGAAACTGTTTGTATCTCTTTTGTTTTTGTACATTTGACACCCAATTAAAGAGACCAGATTCGCCAAGCAATAATATCATCTATTACGCCTGCCTGTATGTTCTTGAGAGAGAGAGCGAGAGAGAGAGAGAGAGAGAGAGAGAGAGAGAGACAGACAGACAGACAGACAGACAGACAGACAGAGAGACAGATAGATAGAGACAAAGACAGACAGAAGCAAAGACAGAGACAGAGTGATGGAGACAGACAGAGAGGAAGGAAGGGGAGGGGAGAGAAGAGAAGGGGACAGGGACAGGTATACCATAGTAGCTCTTATCAATTACAGTAACGACAACAACACTTTCTCTCAATTTCTGACGCACGAAAGTAATGATTTCGAATAAATCAAAAGAAAATAAAAATTAAATTTTCTTCCTGGTGAATTCCCAGTTCTATATGTATCACAT
>JADBJO010000493.1:252702-255202 GCA_016801955.1 Conus betulinus
TGTGTGTGTGTGTGTGTGTGTGTGTGTGTGTGTGTGTGTGTGTGTGTGTGTGTGTACGCCCACATTCATGCACACTCACATTACACATATATTTGTACATACATGAGGGCACACAGGAGCAGGCTTACACAATCCCACATCACACACACACACACACACACACACACACACACACACACACACACACACACACACACACACACACACACACACACACACACACACACACATGTGCAAACACACACACACACACACACACACACACACCTACACACGCGCGCGCGCGCGCGCGCGTTCCATATACACTGGCATACTCACTCACTCACGCGCACACACACACACACACACACACACACACACACACACACACACACACACACACACACACACACACACACACACACACACACACACACACACACATGGCCCATGCCCACCTATGCACAAACAGACACACACATGCATACACTCGCCACACAACACAAACAATTACCATAGTGGCACAGGCAACGTTAGATGGGTACGCAAGATCTGACCAGTGCAGTAGGCTAATGCATAAGTCAGAAATCTGCTAGTTCGTAGCCATCGGACCCTCTTCTTGCATTTTCACAGTGGGCTAGTTGGGACAAAACGCCAACTGCCGAAGAGAATAATCAATGTAAACTGTTCACTTCACTGCAATTTTTTTTTTTTTTTTTTTGGGGGGGGGGGGGGGGGGGGGGGGGGGGGGGGGGCAAACGGTTAATAATCATGATTTCGATACTATTTTTTTTTATATAACCCATGAGAGAAGTGATGTCACACGAGGCCCAAATTCTTATTTTTACGTCATAGTTTCATTACACTGTGGTAGGATGATTCATGACATCAACTGCACAATTATGTTTACAATGTATGGCTTATTGCTTGTTTTCATGTAGAACCTGCTCTTTTTGGAAAGATTGTTCAGTGGTAATCTGCAGTTTCCTGGGCATTACATGGTAACCTTTCTTTCCTAAGTGTACAGAACGCAAGACTGGGTACACCACATTACATCATGTATCCCACAACAAAAAACGTTTTACTTACCACAGTGCTAATTGTGCAAAATCTGAATATGTTAAATGTCGCAATGGCGGTGCGTGGTCTATTTACAGACCCCAAAATTTTGATGTACCTTAATTTGAAAAGGAGCGATTAATTCACAACGTTTTTTTTTTTACGGGGAGGAGGGGGGAGGCATGGTCTTTAAGATGACATAAACGAACTGATGCAGACACGAATAAGACAGTAAACTACAAAGACCATGTGAACATGTGTCTTGTGATTCGTTTGTCCACGTTTTTGGCGGTTTTTCTAACATTTATTTAAGATTCAGGTGAACATAGCCTACACCCTCGCCACCACACACATATGCCCAGTAAACTTAAAGTACGTAAATCAGATCTTGCCAACATGACTATTTTACTGGTGGTAATAGCAGTGACAGTAATAGTAGTAGTGGTGGTGGTGGTGGTGGTGGTGGGGTGGTGGGTGGTAATAGCAGTGGCAGTAATAGTGGTGGTGGTGTGGAGGTGGTGGTAATAGCAGTGGTGGTGGTGTAGTGGTGGTGGTGGTGGGTGTGGTAATAGCAGTGGCATCATCGTTATCAACTGTCAGAAATACTAGACTGCATCCCAGTCAGCATCAGCGTGCACGCACAGACAGGAACTAGTTGTCACAAAAACACTCAGATTCTCTCTTCTAATGATCATTAATTCAGCATCGCCTAGTGATGGACCAATTGGAAGAGACAAGACCAGCGCAAAGTAAGCCCATCTCGGCACCTATCTCCTCACATTGCTGCCAGACATGTTGCCGGCAAATTCCAGTCCCTGCCGGAAGGAACATTCAGTCAGTTTGCAGAGAGTGGCGGCAAGATGTGTGCCAAACTGAGTGGACATAGAAATCTCATTTGCCTCCAGACCTCCATCGGATTAAAGCGTGTGTGCTGCAAGGGTCCAGCAAAGACAGAATTTACCCCAGTGGAAGATATTGTATTCGTATGCACTGCAGCGAAGCTGTCGTCTCTGAAAAACAAGATCGAGTTCACACACACACACACACACACACACACACACACACACACACACACACACACACACACACACACACATGGTCACCGTTCACTAAGGCGAGGACAAGAGGGGGAGGATCAACATCTTTTTATTTACCGTCTCTTGTCTCCCGTCCTGAATTAATGCACTTTACGCGCCTATGGCCGCCAAATCAGGACAGCTGAAAGGTGCGCGATGTCTCCATTATGTGCGACAATCGGACAGACAAACCTCTTGCTGGTCTCCCCTCTTCCTTGTCCACTTGTGTGAATGTCAACAATGTTTGTGCCCAAAGTCGGTCGTGAGCGTCGGTAACTTAGGAATTAAGAGGTCAGCAGGCCTTGCTGCTGTTTGAAGTCAGTGAGGTTCGTGCACCCCTGCCTTGTGAGGTGCGCTAAGCTGAGGTCTGGCCACTGCAGTTCTAT
>JADBJO010000493.1:260202-262702 GCA_016801955.1 Conus betulinus
TTTCAAGAAGATGCCTCTGGGAACCTGTGATCCATTAGCAAACGAAGAAGAAGTGACTGAGACTACTTGCAGACAGCGCAACTTTCTTGATCTTACTTCCGCAGTCTCCTTTCACAGTCGACTCTTTTTGTTTCTTCACTTGCTGTCAGTCCTAGTTTGTTCGGGGAAGGTACATAGCCATCAGGGCAGACTGAGTAGCGTGTGGTCTGCTGCTTCTGCTCTCTGTAAATCGATTTCCCAGTGGAGAAGGATGAACAGAGAGAAACAGTGTAATAGGAAACATATTTCACAGCTCATAATAATCCGACAGATGATGAGAAGTAAGAGGTGTGCATGTACACTGTTTAAATGTTGAGACTAGGTACATCTGCGTGATTTCATAACTATTGAATCACCTTACATTGCACTCTGACGAGTTCCCTGGTAGAGTGGAATATGACGTTTGTGATAAATTCCAGGGGCATTTTATGCCAGTAATTCTATTGATTTCATTTTAAGTGGTGTGCTTATTATAAAGATCGTCCCATTATGGGAACTCAGCAAGGTACTCTTTTACCAGTCGAGCCTTTTTATTCAATCAGTCAAAGTACTGCACATTGAGCTACTACATAATAATGAGAACGCATGATCATCAAAATGCAGTGATTCAGTGTCTTGAAATGGATGCAAAATACAGACAGAAGTTTCACCTCGACGGTTCATGAGTCAATGTTTGCCGTTCATGCGGCGTGACACATTGTCACCCTGACTGCCTGACAGTTGGGATCCAGACCATTCTGATTTTAGCAAAGATTTTTTTTTTGTCTTTCACGAACCCCTTTGTAGTCTTTCACCGAGAGGGCGTCGGGTTAACATGCAGTACGCCGATGAAGACCTTTCGGATAGCCGTTACGGAGTTTGATTACAATACTTATCTGTTACCCAAAATTTATTCTTGTATCCTCGCGCAGTGTGTGTTACATCTTCTTCACGGTGATGACGAAAATGCATCCTGTTTCTTATCATTATTGTGGTGTTAGTGAGGATGCCAGGAGGCAGACGCATGCCTGGCTTTACCATTTCGTAGAGAAAGGGGGTCTTTTGAAAACAGAAAAAAAAAAAACTAGACGTAAAAGACAAAGATAGAAAGGCCTGTAGCAAACCAATATCTATTAGTGTTATCAAAGAAAGACCAAACCAAATTCTAAAGCAAAGGATGAATGAAGAAAGGACAAAAGAGGCTTAATCACCACCATCTCTTGGCGTTGTCAAACTACCACAGCCATGTGCAGTGTTTACAGACTATGATTGTGTGGTTGCAATAGAAACTGATCATCTGCGCATCCTCAGAGAAGATATTGATCGGAGTTGTCTGTTCATGTTAAGATGTGGTCTAGTGCTCGTCACCCCATTTCTCCATCTCTAATGCGCTCTGTTAATCAGTGTGTGGACATGGAAGTATGTAGAATGTTGTGGATTCTCCCACACACTCTTGAATGGACAGGTCAGATATATTTGTTTAAAGAAACAAGGTAAGAGAGGAAGGAAGGAGGGGTTAAAAGAAAGAAAAACAATGAAAAAGGAAGAAAAGAACAGGTTTGAAAGAAAGACAGAAAAACAAACGTCGATAAAGTTTAGTAAACATCGATAAAAGTTTAGTAAATGAGCCTCTGTGCATGCAAATGTTTCGTTGTTAAGTCCTCCTAACGAATGAGGTTAACGGGAATCAAGCGAAGCACTTTATTCGTATTTTCCCCTTTAGCTGTGGAGATAGAACAGATTTCCACACTAAGGGAATGAGGATGCTAGAGAAGAGTGAAATGGGATACAGAATACATCTTAAAATCTCTCTCTCTCTCTCTCTCTCTCTCTCTCTCTCTCTCTTCTTTCTTTCTTTCTCTCTCTCTCCGGTGGTGACCCATTTCATTGTGAAGTTGATGTTTAAACCCCACAGATGCTGCATATAACCGCACATCACACCCCGCCACATATCATTTAAACAAAACACTCAATACATTCTCTCTCATTAGACCATACCACACTGCATCAGACCATATCATACTACACACACCATTCATCTTGCATCATACCACGTCCCACGTACCTTACATCACCTGAAACACCACACGTCTCGTTGTCCAACACTATCTATTGCTTCACGAACAAGCTCCATCTAACTTCTCCGATGAGAACCATACCACAAAGTCACGTCAAAAAATACAGTTCCCGTGTCACATGAGAGCCCAGACCACACGCAAGAAAAACAGCAATAACAGCTTACTAACCCCGAACAGCAAAACCTTTCCATTCGCCTGCTTCGTCATCTTCAAGGCTTTCAATCTCAGCAAAACAGTAGCGGCAGTAAACTGAATCCAATCCAGAAGACAGGAACGCGCATACACATTGCACGACACTATGCTATGGCAAACACCATGAACGTCAACAGGTCGCGTTCTCTCTGTAGTCCTCACAGACAACATGAATGAAAACAGCCTCACTTTTAACCTGATTGAAAATTCTC